>JAECUM010043788.1:21953-46713 GCA_016617855.1 Megalonaias nervosa
GCGGTCGATCAATATCAATAACATATTTTTTAAAAGCTCATTTATATTTATCATAATTTTCTTGTGTTGATCAAAAAACACAAACCACACCCACCCACCCCATCACATCTTGTGCTCATTAGTGAAGGCATACGTCTCACCCGCACTCCCGTCATGATAAAATCTGGGCTATGGTATGTAAATAAAATACAGAATTATGCATCTAAAGATGTGTATACCTGACCTTCAATTTATGTGCATGCTACATTTATTTATGATTTCACAAGAAAAGACGAAGAAAGTAAGAAGAAAGGAACGAAAATACCATGCGTCAAAGGTATAATTACCGTATTACTTCAAAAGTAAAGTTGTGACAACATATTAAAGCTGGCATAACAGAAGTTAAGATTTATCAATGAGGCCCGTCTTGAGCGTGTTCAACTTTACAAAATGTTTACAAAGTGAGAAAATCTATAAATAGGCCTTTCCTATACAAAGAACTCACGTACGAAATACTATTGTTTGTGTTCTGTATGTCATTTGTAAATTTTTATTTTTTATTTTTAAGAGACATAACTTCACCCAAATTACCGCTCCGTTGGCCTAGTGGTTAGAGCGTCTGCCTCGGATGAGGGAGGTCGCGGGTTCGAACCCCTGCCGAGTCATGCCAAAGACTTATAAAATTTGTGCTAATAGCTGCTTCGCTGGGCGCTCAGCATTAATGGGTTAGTGTTAGGACTGGTCGGCCAGGTTTTAGGTTAATGTGATTGGTTAGGATACGATGCTACATGTCTGCGGCATGATGCCCAAGTGCTAGACATCACTATAAATTGCCACTCTGCAGATATCGAAGAGATATGACTGAAAAATTGTTAAAACTTCGTTAAAAATCCAAATATCACACACACACACACACACACACACACACACACACACCCTCAAAGAAATGATAACCTCTGATCAAATTATATTCCATTTAGATATTTCTGATATATCTCCAATCGTTTAATGTGCATATATTTATAATCGCACAGAAATGCATCAGTAAAGTTGTCTTAAGGAATAAACGAACGGACGTAGGGGCGGTTGGACGAACATATACAGCAATATATGCGTCTCTTTTGCTATGGCAACATGAACTCTAAAAGAAGTCATCCATTCTTGATAAAACTGTTGACAAATTAATGTAAAAACGAATTCAAGCAAAACAGATGCAGTCCAATGAGAATTAAAAATAAGCTTTGTTGTTGTCTCGGAAACAAATAACTAGCACGGCTGTCCTGGAACTGTATTTTCCATAACAAAATTGGGATTTTGTGTGGTAAATAACACACACACACACACACACACACACACACACACGCACACACACACGAACACACACTGTCCTCTCCTCTCTCACACTGATGGTTGTACATAAAATTATTGACCCTACTATAAGTATTTTTGTTTCAAATAAATTTCTTAAGTTGAAAAGAAAAATATTAGTCGCTTATGAACAATCATGATTTAGTTGTTCTTTAATCATCATGACTGAGTGGGATAGATGCCACATATCTGCAACATCATGCCCCCGGTGCTTGACATTACTATTAAGTGCCACACTGCAGACATTGTAGAGATATGACTCAGACTGTCAAAGATACGTTAAAAATGCAACAACAACAACAACAACAAAAAAGAACACCAATACACATATTTACATTTGTTAAGTCGTTAAAGAAAATTGTACCAAATATCGTGAATGTAAAATAGAAAATAAAAATGTAAAAACAAATGCATGTAAAATATCTTGTTTAAGAAATATTGATTAAATCCTAACATCAATATATAAAAATGTTTAGGTTGTTATTCTAATGACCTGGACCATCCACTGCTTATGGAAAAGCTATTTGTCATAAAATCCTCCAAGTTTCTTGTTTGGACACATACATACATGCATACATACATACCTACATACATATATGACCGCTCCGGTGGCCTAGTGGTTAGAGCGTTTGCCCAGGATGCGGGAGGTCGCGGTTTCGAACCCCAGCTGAGTCATACCAAAGACTTATAAAAATGGTACTAACAGCTGCCTCGCTAGGCACTCAGCATTAAGAGGTTAGTGTTAGGACTGGTTGGCCCGGTGTCAGGATAATGTGACTGGGTGGGACATCGTGCTACATGTCTGCGATGCCCCAGTGCTAGACATCGTTATAAACTGCCACACTGCAGATATCGTAGCGATATGGCTGAAAAATTGTTAAAGCTACGTTAAAAACCCAAATCAGAGACACACACACAGGCACACGCACACATACATACATACATACATACATACATACGTACATACATAAGTACCTCACGTCTCAGGTGGCGGCATTGTCATCGTCATCGTAGTCATCATGAACAATATTCAAGTGTTATGTTAAAGTATTTGATAGTCACATGGGCTCCCTATTAGTGACTGTATTTAATTTCATCTGTCGTAGACTATTACTTACACGTCTAAATGAACCCTGACTTCCTGTTTCCAATGCTTGAGCTGAATCATAGGACAGGTAGCGCTTTTGGCGGAATCCTTATTTCTGTCAAACTGCACTAATATTTGGTTGGATTTAAGTACTGCAGAGTAATTCAACGACACTGTTCCAGCTAATTCAGACTGTGTGCCACCCTCCAACGGGACAATAAAATCAAATTCTGAGCCCCACAAAATTGTGGGGGTGGGGCTAATTGACTATTGCTCGTAACCATGCTTTAGTTAATAATAGGTAGAACATATTGCGGTGCTAAGTTTGGGGAGCCTTGGATTCGCCGTTTACAAAAATGAATATTAAAATCACTTCTACAAATCATTTGCATTTCTTAAATTTGTCTTCATCTATAGTATCAGACACAAAATATACAATTAAAAGACAAAAGAGAAAAGAAGGTAACAGAAAAAGCTGGGGTTATATAATTATGAATTAAAATATCTTATAAGCATATGTATATAGCAAACATCTAATATATATATATATATATATATATATATATATATAACCTATATATATATATATATATATATATATACTATATATATATATATATATATATATATATATATATATATATAAGAGTGCATTTTGTTTCTACCTGCCTACATACATACATACATGCATGCATATGTATATTTAGTTTCATGATTTCTGCAATCTTTCTCTCCATATCTGTCTGTCTCCATCAATATTTTGATATGATACAGAAATGCATTATAATCAATCAAAAGGCTTTGGGAACAAAATCCATTTTGTACGAAAACGTTTCTATTTGTTATTGGGTACCTTATATATTAACTTTATCAAATGACCCAAATTCAGTTAAAATCTTATATATAAAAGAACGAAGTCATTAGAATTTCAACCATAATTATATTCTAATCTGTACATTACATTGCACCTTGTCCTATTTTTATACCAGAATGCTTTAAACTTTGCAAGGCTGCATCATGTGCAGATGATGTCTACACGATGTCCAAAGGATGTCTACATCATGTCCGGAGGATGTCTGCATCATGTCCAAAGGATGTCTACATCATGTCCAGAGGATATCCACAGGATATCTACATCATGTCCGGAGTAATTTCACACCCTGTCTAAAGGACATTGATATCAGGAATCTATTGCTGATTTAAGAGATTTGTCTGAAATTAGTGATTTGTCATCAGCTGAGAGTGATGTTAGATTGTATCGGTTGTTATATGGATTTGTTTGGGACAAAGTCTCTGCACATATAACTACAATAAAAACAGAAAGAGCGGATGAAACTATCTTTACTCTCATTTTGTATTGAATCAGAACGAGACCTGTCAGTTTACTATAATACAGATTTTCATTATTAAAAAAATCGTTATTAACCTTTTAACATCCGATCCAAATTTAAAAAAAAATAGGACCGTCCGTATGAGTGTCCATGCCAAATCATTAAATGCTTTCTCAACGTCTATTACAAGCACTCGAACAAGTTTGTTATACTTCTTTGTCTAGAATCTGACGTAATACAGGCCACGGATATTTTCACCAATGTATCTCCCTTTAATAATTGTTTGATCTGTATGCACAACACCAAGTAGATAACCTTTCTTTTACTCTAGTTGCAATACATATAAAAACTATCTTATAAAAGATAATTAAAAGGGAGATTAGTCTCCAATTTTTGAATATTGCTTTGGTTTATCCACTTTAGTTATGCAAGTAATGGTTCCGTTTTTTTTTAGCCACTGATAAAAATGGTCAAAAGTGTGAAATAGAATGATTGCTTTAACCCCAAAATGAATATATAGTTTGAAAGAATGAAACTATTCAGTAGTAAATGAACAAGATTCTGGGTGTTGATTACTTACTATATTTTGAAATGTTTTGGTTGCTTGTGAAAAAGAAATAATCCCCTGTAAATAATTCTCTTTGTGTTTGTATCAAATTAGGAATATTTTAATTATTATTTAAAAGAGATTCGAAATTGACTGAATCAGTATGTGTAACTGAGTGTAAATTCTAATTTTACAGTTTTGTTGCATACAGAATAACCTTTTGACTCCCAGTTAGACTCCCATAAGTTTTACTAGATCAAGCATAATTTTACCGATACAATGCATATTTTCCAAGTTACACAAGTTTTAAAGGGGTTTTCTCCTTATTAAAGTATTTTGCACGCGACCGTACCCATCTTCACTAGCCGAGGTTCCGATATGTTAACCCTATCGCACTTCGGCTGAGTCATACCAAAGACTTAAAAAATGGTACTAGCAGCTGCCTCGCTTGGCGCTCATCATTAAGAGGTTAGTGTTAGGATTGGTCGTCGTGGTGTCAGGATAATGTGACTAGGTGGGTCATGAGTCTACATGTCTGCAGCATGATGCCCCAGTGCTAGATATCACTATAAACTGCCACACTGCAGACATCGTAGCGATATAAATTAAAAAATTGTTAAAGCTGCGTTAAAAATCCAAATCACACACACACACACACACACACACACACACACACACACACACACACACAGAGTATCGTTTTGATGTAATTTGCCTCCACCATGTTCGGCCAATATACAATGCACCGCTGCTGCACGCTATTGGTTAGTGGGCATTACATACTAAGGGAGGCTACTCATGGAATCTAATGTCTTCTGGACAAAGCACTAAAATACTTGCTCGATCCGTCAAGGTGTAGATCGGGTTAACATATAAAAAACACTGGCTTGCGAAAATGGACCTTACCTAACACCTTCCATTTTGTCTTCGAATGCCCGGCAATTCCTCCATTATATTTCTAAAATCAGTAATTGATCTTTTTGGTTTAATGTTACCTCTAAGAATCTGTTTTCTTCCAATTGATTGTATATGATGAATATTAAATAGGTTTGTTTCTGATTTGTACAAATATAGTCTTAAAAAAATAATTAATCAATAATACAAAAGCTAAATTCAGATGGATCAGTAAGACAAAATCTAAATTCAGATCGATCAATATTACAAAGCTAAACTCAGACTGAGTATATTTTCAATATATTTTAGTTTTACATCAACGAATTTTTTTCTAAAACTGCATAGACATGCATTATTTTGTCGATATATACTAAATTATCTAGATCACAAACGATATTAACCTGTGATAGAAAAAGCGATGGTATGTATAAGTAAGGGGAGGAAATCTGAGGGAAAAACCACACCATTGAAAGTGTACGGTTAAAATGACGTTTCGCTACTTTGTTGTTTTTATATTTGTGGGGGGTTGGAGGTGGGGGGGGGGCGATGTGCTGGTTAAGCCATTTTAGTAATAGTTCAGAGAGAAACCCGCAATAATATGACTGGTCCAGTATCCTGTAACAACCGAAATTATTGTCCTTTTGATCAGAAAGATGTTGTTTGAACAAGAACTAGGAGAGGCCCCGGTGTTTCTTACCCCAGGGCCGGTGATCGCTCTCTACGGCCCTGCTTTTGACATCAAGGTTGACCTTAAATGCGTCAAAAGGAATACGCTGGAAAATCGTGGGAATAAATAATTTTCTTTCAGAAGTGACGACATGTTACAGCATATAGCTTACACAACATACGGTACGAATTAGAGATTGTTGAGAGAGAGAGAGAGAGAGAGAGAGAGAGAGAGAGAGAGATTATACATCAACAAACATAAACTATCTGGTCATCAAACCATAGTAAGTCAAAGGTCAAGTGCTGCAACTTTTGTGAGAATAAAGTGTGCACAGAATCAATGCACGTTGTATGCAATATAAACTGGAATATTTTGCGTGTGGACTGAATAGATTCTGTTCACACCGAATCTTGATAACAAACTCAACTGGCTACAGAAAACCTCGTCTTATTTTGTGGGCGGATAGTAAAAAAAAATATTATGGATCAAAAGTTTAGCGAGCACAAGATTTTACTGACTCCCGTGAGTAAAACTATGAACAGAACAGGCGGGTATGCTTGTGAAAGGGAAGTAACTAGTCATTCATATTCTTCTATTACCATAAACACTATACGTATTCTATGCGGTCTATCTCCCCTGATTGTATTGATCAAGTTGCAGAATAATCAAGTTTAGAATTTAATATACAATCGATGTTTGACTGCTAAATATTTTTATTATTTGCATGTTCTTAATCAGGGGCGGATTTTGGTGTGACGTTGGGTGGAGTGGGTGTTATCCAATTATTTGTGATGACACCAATTTTGAAAGCTATTTTATTTCAGTATCCTTTACTGACTTGATTCACTTGTCTGTCTGTTTGAATGGCTGCCTCCCTCATATAGTTGTTATCAATACCACTGTCTATCCAAATAACAGTGCAGAAATATTGACATTATTGACATGTGTTACATTGATTTGAATCGTTTAGAATATCAGATACTGTTGCCAGATATCGTTTAAACCAATTACTGAGTCTATTAAAATTGTATGTCTTTATGACCACTTTGTGTATTTAACACAGGTTTCACGGCATAAAAAAACCAAAAAAAACCAACACTTATATTCGTCACTTTTCACCTGATTCAAACTCTTTTGTTCTTAATCCATTCAGGCACATCAATGTACATGCTTCCTTACTCAAGTCAGGCATAACAATGGATGACAGGGGTGTCCAACCATTTTGGGTGGGGGGTGGGGGTGGAAGGGTAAAAAATAGATAAAATGCTTAAGATCGCGGACCGCATGAACACCAACAGTTCCTTATTACTAATTATACATATTAATTAAAATGCATATGTTCAAAAGAACTACCTACATGGCCGCAGGCCGCACAATGTAACGGACAGAGCCTCATGCGGCCCGCGGCCTCGGGTTGGACACACCTGATGTATGGACTTCCTTATTCTAGTCAGTCATATCAGCATACAGACTTCCTTATTCTAGTCAAGAACATCAGTGTACAGGCTTTCTTTATCTATTCAGGCACATAAATGTACGGGTTTTCCTTTTATCGTCAGGGGCATCAGTGTATGAGCTTTCTTAATTGATTCAGGCACATAAATGTACGGGCTTTCGTTTTTACTGTAGGGGCATAAGTGTACACGCTTCCTCCGAGCAGTTGATACACAAGTGCAAAGTAAAGAATTTGATGCTGTCCGTCATTCTTCTTATACTTTTTTTCTGTCTAAATTTGGTATGTAAAATGTTTAATAAATGTTTATTCACATTATTCATTTTGCTTGTATTTAAATAATTTTGTTTCAATTTTTTTCTTTTGAGCTAAAGATTTCTATACTCAACTTGCCCTCCGACCTGGTCATTCGGTAAGTTCGATCATTAAGTCTAATTAAATCTATAAGGGAACAAAACGGTAAAATTTTTAATGATTTTCTTCTTCAAACACGGTTCAATGTCATTGCAAAATTCATTAAAAACAATTGATTGCTACCACAGTAAAATCTACTCACATCGACGTTTCCGATTGACTAATCTCTCTGTCCTTTCGTTATGATTTTGTTTAAATTCAGTATAGTCATACTTCCTAATATTTCTTTTAATCTAAAGACGTATTAAAGATGTTTAAATTTTTTTCTCACTTGTCAAAGTGCTTGTGTTGGCTGTTTTAAAAAGTAGAAATATTTAAATTTATATTTAACAATTCTATGTTTCCATAACATTTAACCTTTGACCTTGATCATTGATATTTACAAAATGTTCTCCTCGATGTTTGTAGTTTCTGCCCCGGAAGGTATATATGTATATATATATATATATATATATATAGAGTATATATATATATATATATATATATATATATATATATATATATATATATATATATATATATATAACTGTAGAGCATGACGTACTTCACTTTTGGTGTTGAACAGTGGGATCTTGTTTTTAGAAAGGGATGATCAGCTCCTTTCCTTTTTGAGGGTGTTAAAGGCTTGTCTGGAGTTCGCAATTTTGTTCTGGATATCTTGGTCGGCCCCTCTAACAGTCGAGACATTACTCCCTAGATAGGTGAAATGTTCACCCACCTCAAGGTCGATTCTGTCGAGTTGTGTTTTTTGCTTTGTTGTTTATTGTTGATTTTCATTATTTTTGTTTCCCTGCTGAATGCGACTTGCAATCTTTCCTGGTTCTTTTGCCAGACAGCTGGTCTTGGCCTGAATACTATAGTGTTTGTGAGACAGGAGACCCAGGTCATCTACAAAGCCCAGGTCTTCTAGCTGTTCTATGGAGTTACATTGCATTTCACTTCGTGTTTCCTTAAATGTTGCCTTCATTATCCAGTCTATCACCATCAAGAGGAACATTGGCGAATGTAGGCATCCCTGCCTGACTCCGGTACTGATTTGGAAGTGTTCTGAGAGTTTTCCGTTCTGGATCATTGGCAAGGGGATTATTGTACAACTGCTGCATTAAAGATATGAACTTTTATGTGGTTCCGTAATAATTCATCAGCTTCCGGATTGCTTCTCTGTCCACACAATTAAAGGCCGTATCAAAGTTCAGAAAGTTAAAAATAGAGGGGTACTTACATGGATTGTTGGGTCTATGCAGGAGTTGTCGTTGTGGAAGCCTGTCTGTTCTTTTCTCATTCTTGCTTCAAAGGAATTTTTCAGTCTTTCCAGGATGATTTTGGTGAGGACTTTGCTGGTCACTGAGAGCATCATAGGTCCCCGGAAATTTTACTTAGAGCAAGATTTCCTTTCATCGTCAGTTTGACCATACGTCCCTTCTTCCATTCTATGGGGACTTACTTATTCATGTCTCTTCTCCCATTCTATGGGGATTTGCTTATTCATGTCCCTTCTCCCATTCTACGGGGAATTGATTATTCATGTCCCTTCTCCCATTCTATAGGGACTTGCTTAATCTCCATTATTTAAGGAGTAGTACATGCATCATTTATGTTATCTGTTCAATGTCAACGTGGACCACACTGAACCGCTTTCGGACAGGACAGGGTCGTTGTGCAGTCAACCTTTTCCAATGGGGCCAGGCCACTAACTCTTCCTGTTGCTGAGGAGCTCTTCAAACCATGTCACATATTGTGAACAACTGTCCACTGACAAAGTTCCCCGGTGGACTGCAGGCTCTGCATGTTGCTGATGATGACGCTGTTAAATGGCTGAGCACGTACTGCACACGATAATAATATAATAACGTCAACGTTATGAGCTTCTCGTATGATACCGTGTGGGTCTGATGCCTTGTTATTTTCTTTATTGCTTTCAGAGCCTTTAGAGTTCTGTTCAGGACGGGCGTGGGTCGTATTGTCTCGTCGGATCAGTTCCTCTGTAAGTCAGGCATTCTTTTGGTGGAAGCCTTTTGAGGATTTCTTTGAATTATTCAGTTCATCGTCGTCGGCGTTTCTTTGTTGAGTATTGTCCCTTCTTTGTCTCTGACAAGTTTTGATTAGGTCCCTTTTCTCTCTGAAAGTGTGCACGTGATATCGTATAGCCTCTTCACATCTTTTTCTCCTCCTGCTGTCTGGGCCTCTGTGATCAAGCCATTTTTTTTTTTTCTTTCTTACCTTTCTTGACGTTTACTTGTTTGTTAACCTACCCATACCGGACTCTGCGTTCCTGTTTATTTTGTTCGTCTGTGCATGAACATTTTCGCGAGTCAAGGCTCCAATGTTTTAACGCCACAAACACCTTGGCAGATCGTTAAGATATTTCGGTATTTCGGGTCTGTGAATTTTAGTCGATGCGGCGGCCGCATCCAATCAAAATCAAGTTGCTAAGATTTAAACACTGTTCCTACAAGATCGAGACAAGAGGAGCACACCATAGGAATGGATTGATATAAGCAATTTTCCACTGCTGGTCCATGTTTGTACAAATACATCCCTTTCCCTCAAATACACATGTAATGGCATCTCTATCGTACGATGTTAAACTTACAAAGTATCTTTTTGAAGTCATTACACGCAATAGGTTAGTTGGCATTACATACTAAAGGAGACAACTCATGAAATCCAATAGATGTCACTAGGACAGAGCTCTCAAATTCCTGTACGGTCCGCCAAGGTGTAGATAGGGTTAACATATCGGAACCTTGACTAGCGAAGATAGTTCATTGATTAATCTGCTGTTTAATTGTTCTACGATCGTTAACGAGCAACTAGATCTCTCGTGTCAGTCATTCTTTGTGTCTTCTTTCTCTCTTACCCAGAATACTGCGACAGCTCACTAAGTTTGTTCTATTGGATGTCGATGGGTTCCTCTCTCAGATTTCCGTGTGTATCTTTGGCTAAATTTGCAGCTGAATTCCTTAATTTATGTCTTCGTACTTCAAATTGTGCACTCTGAACTTTGTACATGTCGTACCTGTCTCTAGTTCCTGAGTTTCATTTCGGAATGAACCCACTACTATGTGGTAAGCGGATGTTGCTTTTGCGTTTCTTTTAACGCATACATCTTGGGGAGGTCTTCTCCTCCACTTGCGGCCAAAGGTTATGTGGTCAATCTGATTTTCTACTTTCCCATCCGGTGAAACACACCATGTTTTGTTGGTTGGTTTGTGGGGAAATACAGTGCCTCCAAATATATAGGTGTTGGATAGTATGTAACTGTGTGTTGAAAGGAGATACTTGGTTGGTAGATAACAGATAACTAGTTGGTGGAAAGTAGATTTAGTCTGGGCTCTGGACAAAATAGAACTTGGTACAGAATAATCTATAAATGGTTGTTGAATAGTATATAATTGGGGTGTTGGTGGTAGATATTATATAACCTGGTTCTGGATAGTAGATAAAGGGGTGTTGGTAAGAGATAACTGGTCGGTGGATAGTAGATTACTGGGTTCTGGATAGTAAATAACTGAATATTATACAACGCTTTATTCATAGTTGATAATTGGTTGCTGGATAATAGATCCCTGGATGGTGGATAAGTATATAATTGGGTATTGATAGAAGATAATTGGTTGTTGGGTAGTATATAATTGAGGGCGGTACAGTAGAGAACTTGATACTGATAGGAGATAATTGGTTAATAGATACTGTATAATTGATTGTTGGATAGCAGATATGTGGGTGATGGATAATATATAACTGGATGGTGGATAATAGATAATTGGTTGGTGGATAACTGGGTGTTGATAGTGGATTATGGTTTTGTTGATTTTATATACGTGGGTATTGGATATTAGATAGTTGCGTGCTGATAGTAGACAATTGATTAGTGGGTAGTAGATATATGGGTTTTGGATATTTGATAATTAGGTTGTGGATAGTAGATAATTGCACATTGATACTTACAGAGTTTGAGGATGGTATTTTGGATTTAATGAGGTTATGGGAGGTATAAGGTTATTATTGAATGGGTTTTATCTTTTATCTTTATACGAGGTCTGCTGTTGATAGTAAAAAACTGGTCTTTGGATAGTAGATAACTGGATTATAACTCTCGCTCTCTTTCTTTCTGTGTTCCTCTCTCTCCCTCCCTCCCCCCCCTCTCTCTCTCTCTCTCTCTCTCTCACACACACACACACACACAGACAGACACATGGTTTGGTTGGGTGATTTTCAACAACTGGAAAGCAAATTTAGCTTCCGTAGGAGGGTAGTGTCGTTTATAGATGAAAACAGAGATTAGGGTTAGGGTTTTAAAAAATTAGACTCGAATGGGATGCTTTGTTTCTTTAAGATAGGGACATTAAAGATGGAAATAGAGGTTATGGTTATTAGTTTTTTTTTATACCCCTTCTTGTACATCCTACTCTGGGTGTTCAATACATAGATGAATGATAGTCATTACAATAGTTGTGTTTATGGATATTTTAACAATACATTTTTTTATATATTCAAAGAAGAAGAACCCTACACATGATAAACCTGAAGACGTTAGAGCTTATGTCATCAATACAAACGACCACAGTGAAGATACACAACTTCAATGAACTTTTATGTTCCTATAAATATCAAGCAGATAAACAAGCTACCACTTTTCATTTAGAAGGTAAACCAAACTTGCAATTCTCTTCCAACCACAAGCAACATTTTTACAAAACAGACAAACTCATACAACATTTCTGTTTGAGTGCAGGACGACACCTCACTCTATACTGTTATAAACGATATGAAACACCATGGCGTCAATGTTAAATTCAATTTTGGTTCTCGAATATTTTGACCCTATTACAGCGGACCTCCGTGTGGCTCTCAAATCTTTTGATCCTTTTCAGCATTGGACCCCCGTGTGATTCTTGAATCTTTTTAATGTGGCTCTAACGTGCCATGCTCTACTACTGATGCACAATGCAAATTTGTCACGTTTAGTTTGTTTTAGCATGCCTTTGCATTTCATATGAATATTAAAGACAATCTCCTAATTGGTTTTTGTTTTAGCATGATTTGCATTTTGTTTGAACATTAAAGACAATCTCCTAATTGGTTTATTTTTTGCATGCCTTGCATTTTGTGTGAACCTCAAAGACAATCTCCTAAGGGATTTGTTTTTACGTACCTTGCATTTTGTGTGAACAAAAAAGATAAACTCCCTAAATGGTTTTTGTTTTAGCATGTCTTGCATTTTGCGTGAACATCAAAGATATTTTCCTAATTGGTTGTTTTTACATGCATTACATTTTGGGTGAATATTAAAGACAAGCTCCTAATTGTTTCTTTTTTGTAGCAAGCCTTACATTTTGTGTGAACATTAAAGACACTCTCCTAAGTGTGGAGCTTATATTTATTTTGATCGCGGAATGTGTTTGATTTGCTATTATTGTGGTGACCACTGTAGGGTACCATTTTTATATTGTACAAAAAAGAAAAATGGGTCTATTAGTGTCATCATAGTTGTTCTGACTGGATCAGTATTAATATTTTATTTTTTTTTTTTTTTACTGTTTCATGCCTATATGCGGATGGTTTAACATTAAAGTATGAATGGTCCTGGGAGTTTTTTTAAATCTTGATTATCTTTAACCACATAAGGAGTCTAACTCTAGTAATATCATTATTGCTATCCGGAATTAAAAAGGACAATAGAAATATATGTGTAGATGATATTCATGAGATTTTAAAATTATTTTGCTGCAAAACTTCACAAGTCATACTCGCATTACAGCCAGTCAACTTTTTCCGAAACACCCTTCACGACCGGGTTTAGATTTCCTTTAAAAGGTTCATAATTGAAAAATATAGTTGGATTAACAGCAAAAAGGAATTTGGCTGAAATATATTTTCCTAACAAAAGTTTGTATTTGGATGAAAAGAACATTTATTTAAAACAGCCGTCAAGTCGGCGTTGCAGCATCAAGTAAGCAGATTTCAATGGTTGATTCGGCTCCAAAAGCTCCTTTCGGTCGGGTCAGTTCGGCCGCGTTGTTCCGGATCACATACTGCGATAAACCTATTGTGTGTGCTCTTTGTACCTACGTATCCATTTATAGCTTTGTTAAGTTGTAATGATTATTATTATTATTATTATTATTATTATTATTATTAATTTTTTTTTCATTCATGGAAGTCGGTTTTGGAAAGATATTTCTCAAACCGAGTAATTAGCCAATTTCCATGAGCAATGTTCGGTATTCACGAGACTTAATGATACCATGGATTAGTTTCGTAACCAAATTTATCAACATAGTGAATTATCTTGATATTCTTAGGTATACGTGTTTGGTAATTTGAGATAGGAATATTTTTTTGCATTAGGTTTTGGGTAATTTTTTTGTATTGTATGGCATGAAGTACTAATATTCAGCTTGGAAAGGTTTATTACTGAACCTTGCAAATGCGGAAAGAAGAAAAACATGCCAGTGTGAACTTAGAGATTATGTGTTGACAGGCCCGGCCCTAGGACAAAGCGAACGAGGCAACCGCCTTGGGCTCCGCGCTTCTCCGCAATGCAGTTTGCTTGCTTGGGGCCCCGCGCTCATCGCTTGCTGCCTTGGGCCCCGCACATCTAGGGCCGGGCCTGTGTGTAGTCATTAGGTGACTGGAGAAAAAAAATATCTGTAGTACTAAGAACTCTTCAGATGAAAATGGCCGTTGTCTTGAGGTTCTTGAAAAGAGGGGAAACAATGGATTTTAAGCCCCGTTCATGCAAGTGTTTGATTCGCTCGTTGTGAGGTCCACTGCGTGTAAGAATGCATTTTAAGAGAGATCCAGTGTGCTATCTTAATAAAGATGTTTTCATTAGAATAGTATAACGTTGATCAACAATGTGCCAGTGCTCATAATCACATATAAGCTGGTTATGTATTTTGATGAAATAAAAAGAACTTAAATTAAAAGTTATTCTAAATTAAATTGATTGGACAGACAAATGGTAGATCAAGCATCCATGCAATCAAACAGGGCACATATAAAACAAATACCGGTTCAGTCAAACTTCATAAAACCGATACTGTTAAAGCACATATAATTGCCTACTTTTTCGCAAATCCCAATTGTTGTGTTTGTTCCATATGCATCCCATTAAAGTTTCTTTTACATCATGATGGTTTTCTTTTACAAACTGAACCAAGCAAACCCCCAATTGTATGAATGAAACAATATGTTTAAAGAGATGCTGACAAAAACTATTCCTTTTATATATATATATATATATATATATATATATATATATATATATATATATATATATAAGGAATACAAATCGTATGGCGAATAAGTCCTTTCAAGTGCACTGGATCCAGCAAGGGATCACGTGTGTCAGGGATTGATTAAGATAAATGCAATAAACTGACAACGAACAGTGCAAAACTAGTATCTAACTAGCTTGAGCGCTAAAGGTTTAATTCATGTAGAAACAGCCATGTAAAGTTTTGCAAACACTTCGGTTTTTCTGTTTTATTTGTTTGTCTTGTCTATGTTTTGTATATGCCTTTGAGAAATACTCATTAAGAGTCGAAAGCGCTCAGGCTAGCTAGATACTGGTTTTGCACTGTTCTTTGTCAGTTTATTGCACACACACACACACACACACACACACACACACACATAGGGGTTTTCTTTTCATCATTAATTAAATATCAAACGTATATGAACATAACGGTGTTAACCAAGTTTTAATTATGTTTCAAGATATTATAAAATTTTTTAATACAAATAATAAACAGTATAACTCATATCAGCAGATATTGGAAACTACATGTTTCCATAAGTTGTTGTTGTGCACCTAAGCAGTTCACTTGTCCTTAGATCCCGTGCGCTACAGTGGTCCCACAATATGTGTAGTCTTGTTTGCAGGTGGCATATTTCTGCCGATTGTTCATAGAGTACAGAGCATAATTTACAAGGTGCGTCTGTGTTTCCGCACAGCCCGCTTCGAGGCGCAGAAAGGGTACTAGAAACCAAAACCCTGGTGCGATCCCGTTCCCCTTCTTATTAATTCTTCGGTGCCAACCTGGGATTATACACTATTATAGCACAAAGTTACTTGATGCGTACTTTATTTGTATAAAACAAAGATCGAGAGGCAATCACTTTTCAGGAATCGTTGATTTAATTTGATACTACTACTACTACTACTACTACTGACCGCTCCGGTGGCCCAGTGGTTAGAGCGTTCGCCTCGGTTGCGGGTAAGAGCCCCGGCCGAGTCATACCAAAGACTTATCAAAATGGTACTGGCAGCTGCCTCGCTTGGTGCTCAGCATTAAGAGGTTAGTGTTAGGACTGTTAGGCCTGGTGTCAGGATAATGTGACTAGGTGGGACATGATGATACATGATGTCTGTGGCATGATGCCCCAGTGCTAGACACAAACTGTCACACTGCAGACATCGTAGCGATATGACTGAAAAACTGTTAAAGCAACGTTAAAAATCCAAATCACACACACACACCACCACTACTACTACTACTATAGGTATCTTACTCGTGCCATCGCGAACACAAGTCGCAAGTAGTAATAGGGGTTATCGTAGCGTCAATGGGAATTAGCATTACAGACCCCCCCTGGGCCTGTATAGCGTCAAGAAATAAAAGCACACCCTGGGCCTGTATAGCGTCAATGGAAATTGGGTAGAGTGACTAGCACACCCTGGGCCTGTATAGCGTCAATGGAAATTTTTGTAGAGCGACTAGTATACTGTGGGTTTGTATAGCGATAAGCGACAGGTGGCATGACGTCACACTGGTAACAATGTAGCAAAAAAAGAGAAGTACTGTGACGTCAGGCTACCTGAGAGAGGGTTATAGACAAACACGAATCAAGAGTATTCGTGTATAAGAAGAGTAAGGGTTTTATATATTCGTTTGAGTTGGAGACAAAATGAAAATTAAGATCTTTTCGAGGTATTGGAAGTGGCCCTGAAAAGGGCCGTTGTTTGTTATGTGATGTTAACACCATTCCGTTAACATACAGGACATCGCATAGGTCTTCTTTTCTTCCTCAAATTTCTCAAAGGTTGTCTTAAACTGTGTCTCACTTCTGGTCCGTAGATGAGAGTCCGCTTAAGACAGCCTTGTCTTTCCACATAACATCTTCTTTTCCAAATAGTGGCACCGGTGATCCGGATGACAGTCCATTTTGTTTTCACATACATGGGTAAGTCTGTAGGTATCACGGTACCAATTGTTTTTCCATAGACCTCCATGCTAATGTTTTGTGAAATAAATATACTTTCTATCCTACCTCAGCATGCATGTCACCCACTGTCACAGAGAACAATGTTAGATTGTCAATTTGACAAGGACAGAACCAGGTACTCCGTTGCATTTAAGAGAGATAACTCTGCTGGAACTAGACAGGGGTAAGAGTTATCTAGTTACACCAGACACATTTTCAGTCATGTGTACCACATTTTAAAAAATCATAAAAAATACAAAATGTGATATAGTTATGAATTAACATAATCTCACATGTTGCCAAGAGGCTCAACATTTTTTTAAGCCTAAGAGAAAGTACAACTCTTACATAATGCACCAATCACAGCTAGTTTTGTGGTTTATTTCTGAATGCAATGTTCCCTACACCTTAAGTTCCGCCCACCTGGGGTTGTACAATTGGTACCGTTATACCTGTACGGAACAGCATTGAGGATACCAAAGTAGAGGATTCTACGTCGATCAACATCTTCTCTGTGACGAGAACAGGTGAAGGGCATGAAGTGAACCGCGTTTATTTATAGTGGAAGACCGGATCGAAACGGATTGAAAGGGTTCACCAATCCCAACACGCGTTACAAAATTCAGTCACTTCGCGGAGTCTGTCTTCCAATCCGAAGAGAACTACCTGTGACGTCACATTTCCTATATAGGCACACTAGCGTCTGTGCGCAGTGAATCGATGCGGTATTGTTTTGTGAAACATGACGGAACCTAAGAAGACAATGAATTGGGGTGCACCGGCTGTGGAGACGAGAAATAATGGTACAGCAGCAGCTACCAAAGTGAACACAGTGCTACTTCCCGAAGAGGTTGATTTCAACTGGGATTTAGTAGATTTTTTATCTTCTTCCCAAGAATTTGTTCCGGTACCAGTACCTTCGCCCCTTTCTCCTTCTTTACCACGTGTCGACGATTTTAAACAAAGACAGAAAGAAGAATTGGAGAAATTTTTACAGCAGCAGAAAGAAGCAGAGCAAGCATTTCTTCTTGAACAGCAACAGCGAGAAGAAGAAGAGGCAAGAAGGAAACAACAGGAAGAAGAAGCAGTAGAGAAGAAACAAAGTCTAGAAGAGAACAGCGAAAGTCAAACGGTCACGGTACTCTTGGACATTTTGGCCGAGTTAAGAAGTCTGAAACAAATGTATCAGACTTCTTTATTACGACCAAAGAGAAAAAGACCTTCCCGAGCCAAACAACCTAACCCTGTGACTACACCACAGATACCACCCCTAGTGATTTCTACTAAATCATTGACAGGAGCAAGTCCAGAAGTAGGCCTTGGCCGTGGCAAAGGCTTAAGGCAGTTAAAGCGAATTGATTCTCGTTCCTGAGTTTGTTCTAAGGAAAAAAACAAACACTCAACAGTCCTTTTCAGGGCTACCCAATACTCTCGAAAAGAGTGACTATTCATTTTGCCAAAATCAATTAAAACTCAAAATCCTTCTTTAACCCTATGATATACGTGTTGTGAGTGTATGAGTGTAGGTCCTTATTATTTCTAAATAATGAAAACCAAGAGACACTTACGTTTTTTCAGTTTGGTCTATTCTGTTACAAATTTTTTTACAATTCAATATCACAACATAACACAACACAACACTTTTAAAAAAGTTCATAGATTTCTTCTGTGTCTTTTTTCTTTTACTCTCTCTGTTTTTTCAATTTCTTCACTTTTACACTTTTTTCCTCTTCTTCGTCTTCTTCTTCCTCACATTTTTCTCGTCTTCTTTTCTTTTCTGTCTTCTCTTTCTGAACGTGTCGGGGTTCTTCTTTTGTCGAGGTCCCCTCTGTTTCTTCTTCCTCCTTCTCCTGCTCCTGTTGTTTCTTAGGGCACTCTGAAGACCAATGTCCTTTCTCTTGACAATGATAACAGGTATCTTGACTTTTGTTTCTTTTGACAATGGTCTTGCTTCTTTGACGGTCTGGACATTCTGTAGCCCAATGCCCTTTCTTTTGACAGATATAGCAAGTATCTTGACTTTTATCTCGAAAGGAAGGAGAGTAGTCCATCGGCTTGTCTGAAGAAAACTTTCTTATCACACCTCGCAATGCTCTAATCAGAAGTTCGATCTGTGTGGGTTCTTCCATTGTGCTGGTCGGCTTGAGAGCGAAATGAATACTGAGAGGGGAGTCACTAGCCCTTTATATATGCCTGGTCTGACATAGATATATAGGGGTTCATGGTGTTTCACAGGTAGTCATTTGACTTTTTGCCGTCAAGATGAAACGATCGCATCATTTCGAAAAGAAAGAAGAAGAAAGTAAGAGGCAGAAACGTGATTTATCGCTTCGCACAGTAGCTGAAGTCTTGGCACAAATTCATGCCAGCGATTTTGAAGATGAGATGAGTGAACCAGAATCGAAGCCTAATGAGTCTACACCAAATCAAAGTCCATTACCATCAGTAAACCCTGAAAAGTACTACCATATTCGGGAGACGGACAAACGCTCTTCCAGAAAATTTAGAACCACGGCCTACACGTACGCAGTGAAGTTTAAAGATTTCAAGTCTGACGTACCCTTGGAAAAGCAGAAGGGTTCATCGCCGATGTGTGGGATTCTTTGTTAATCACACTAAAACGGCAATGTCAAGCCAAAGAAGACGATCGCTTGAGACTTTCTATTCATCACGACAATTTGAAGTCTCCCGTTTGGATCGAGTTTAGCAGTCCAACAGAATTGACACCTTCCAAAATCATGGACAAGATTCAGCACGTACAACAATCCAATGACAAATTTCACATCACGGACGGAAAAGCGACACTGTACATGACCCACGTGTCTCTTCCCCAAGGGACAGGTAAAAAAAAGTTGATGTTGGTAGACAACTTGCGTAACCTCAAGCGTAGTCTCGTCAAAATTAACAATCCAAAAGACAAGATGTGTTTAGCCCGTGCCATCGTGGTGGGACAAACGTATGCCGACAAGAACGATACGGTAGAATGGAAAAGAGCCTGGAAAACTATTCAACAATCGGACCGAGCCAAACAACGAAAAGAAGCAGAACTCCTGTTACAGCAAGCGGGGTTAGCTAAAGACACACCCTGTGGCATTCCTGAAATGCAAAAGTTACAAGACGTCTTGGCTCCACGTTACACCTTGAAAGTTCACCCTCAAGAAGTGCGCGGACCTCTGTTGTTTCGAGGTCAAGATTTTAAAGACGGAAAATACATTCACGTCTATCATCACGACGAACATTTTGATGCCATTACCAGTATCACTGCATTCCTGGGATACAGTTATTACTGTGAGAAATGTGACTATGGCTATAACAATCGAGAGCAAAATAAGCATTGCGGATCGAAATGCTCAGGATGTTTAGCTTCTACACCCTGTCTGGACGAAGGACAAGAACGAGTGCATTGCTCTTCTTGTCAGCGCACGTTTGTCAGTCCTGCCTGTTACCAACAACACCTAAAGACGCAAGGTTCACAGCTCAAGAGATTGTGCCCTACTTGTGGACAAGGCATACGTACCAATAGTGTCAAGTTACACATTTGTCGAGGAAAGAAACGATGTCACATTTGTCGCCAAATCGTGGACTTGGAACACCAATGCTACATTCAAAAATACCATTCTAAACATGAAGAAGAAGATAATGACCAGAAAAAGAAAGGGAATTTCATCTTTTTCGATTTCGAATGCATGCAAGAGACTGGCATTCACATTCCTAATTTCTGCGTGGCTCACCGAGCGTGCGAGAAGTGCATCCAAGAGCCTATCTTGACTCATTGCCCTTACTGCAGCAAGATTCCTGGAGGACGTGAAAAAAATCTTTCGAGGACCGAACACACTAGCCGATTTTGCCCAATGGATCTTAGACCCTATCGACGAAACGTGGAGCCAAGAAGATATCGAACGTTACGGAGATTGTCATCGCCATGCCACGGTGATGGCTCACAATTTCTCGGGACACGATGGACAATTTCTGTTGAGATACTATACGGAACAAAGTACCGAACGTCCGAAAGTAACTTTGAACGGAGCCAAAATCATTTCCATGCAAGTGGGACAAGTACAGTTTAAAGATTCAATGAGTTACTTGGCTATGCCTTTGAGCCGCATGCTTAAAACGTTTGGCATGACAGAAATGGCCAAAGGCTATTTTCCGCACTTTTTCAATACCGAAGCCAATCAACACGCCGTTCTACCCCATTTGCCTGAGGCTCACTACTACGACCCCGACAACATGCGTACCCAACAACGAGAAGCTTTCTACGCATGGTACCAGACTCACGCTTCGGACCCTTTTGACTTTCAAGAAGAAATGTTAAAATATTGTCGTTCCGACGTAGACATTTTACGTGGCTGCTGTGGAAAATTTCGAGAACTGTTCATGGAACACGGAGGGATCGATCCTTTGAAAGAAGCTTGCACTATTGCCAAAGCGTGTTCCTTAGTGTATCGTCAACGATTCATGCCCGAAAACACCCTAGCTGTCATCAGTCCTCAAACGACCAATTTTGTCAAACGTCAATGTTCGGTCAAAGCCCTACGCTGGTTACATTACTTGTGTGAGAAGGAAGACAAATGGATCCAACACGCTCGCAACGGAGGAGGCGAAAAGACCATCGGAAGGTATTCGGTAGACGGCTGGGACTTAGAAAACCCTCAAATCGTGTACGAGTTTAACGGATGCTTATTTCACGGATGTCCCATCTGCTACCCTCAACGTGACACTAAAAACCAGTTTTTACAACAGACCATGGAAGACTTGTACCAGGCCACTTGTCAGTGACGCTTGAAGTTAGAAGAGCAAGGATACCAAGTAGTGGAAATGTGGGAACACGAGTACGATTAGCGATTGAAAACCGATCCCGAGTTTAAGCGCATCGTGGAAAGTTACAAGCTGGTGGACCCTCTGAACCCGCGGGACAGTTTGTACGGAGGACGGACGAATGCCACCTGTTCGCTGTACCAAGTCGACGAGGAGAAAGGAGAAGAAATCAAATACTTGGACGTGTGTTCTCTGTATCCGTACGTGTGCAAATATTGCCACTTTCCCGCAGGGCACCCACAATTGCTGACAGAACACATCGACGTGGACAATATTCGACAATACGAAGGATTGATCAAGTGTAAAGTCTTGCCTCCCACGTACTTGTACCATCCCGTTTTACCACATCATTGCCAAGGAAAACTGATGTTTCCCTTGTGTCGTACTTGTGCTGAAACGTGCAACCAAGACCACCCTTGTCAGCACACTCAGGAAGAACGAGCCTTGACGGAACGTGGGTCAGCGTGGAATTGTTTAAAGCTCTGGACTTGGGATACCAACTGTTAGAAGTGTACGAAATTTACCACTTTCCCAAGACAGAAAAATACCACAAGGGCGACGATTCTCAAAAAGGCATTTTTGCAGACTACGTGAATGCCTTTTGAAACTGAAACAAGAAGCTAGCGGATACCCTTCCTGGTGTCACACTCCCGAAGACCAAACAAAGTTCAAAGAGAAATACTGGAAGCAGGAAGGCATCACTTTAGACCACATCGAGAAAAACGAAGGAAGGCGATCGTTTGCCAAAGTGATGTTGAATTGTTTGTGGGGAAAAATGGCACAACAACCGTGTTTACCCAAGACGGAGTATTTGACAGAACCTTTCCGATACTTGCAGATGATTCACGACAAAACCAAATACATGAAACACGTGGACGTCGTTCGTGAGGACTTACTCTTAGTCAATTACGAAGAAGAACTGGACTTTGTAGAAGCCGACGAATTTGGAAATGTCATCATTGCAGCTTACGTGACAGCCCATGCTCGCTTAAAACTTTACGAAGCTTTAGAACTATTAGGAGATCGTGTACTGTATTTTGACACGGACAGTTGCATCTACATTGATCGCCTGGGTCAACCTTACCTGATCATCGAAGGAGACCGTTTAGGAGCCTGGACGGACCAGCATCCCGACCACAAGATTCTCAGTTTTGCAAGTGGCGGTCCCAAAAATTACGGCTACGAATACCGAGACAATCAAGGAGAAGTGCACACGGAGTGTAAAGTGAAAGGATTGACTCTCAATTATCGCGCCAGCCGAGTGGTGAACTTTGGTGTCTTGAAAGAAGCCTTGCAGTCTGGACAGGATGGAAAGTTTAAAGTGACCACCCACGAACCGCATAAGATTGTACGTTTACCCACACACCAAATCGTCAGTCGCCCCTTGGAAAAAGTTTATCAAATCGTGTACCAGAAGCGAGTTCGGCTTCCCAATCACTTCACTTTACCGTACGGTCATGCCGATATTGGTCAGCATATAAAAGGGACAACGTTCAAGGTCGATAGTTCATTGTGACTACCATTGCTAAGCGAGAAAGATGAATCCATTCACACAGCAAGTATCCAGTAAGAGTAAACTCAAGTACGATGCTGTGCCTTGCGATGGTAGGGATGCCATACGCTATGACCTTAGTGATTCAGTACCACATCATCTTGGGAACTTTGCTATAACTATTACTCCTATTACCATACCTACCATGGAAAGTGATGCTGTACGTGTCAAACCTGACGGATGTGAAAGAGATGCCACTCGTTATCGCACACCTTTTCACTTTACTGGTTTTCATGGTGGATGTCCACCTCCACAGGAAACCATGCGACTACCACCCTACGGATGTCGTGTAAAACTGAGCAAACTCCTAAGGATTTCACCGTACCCTCATCGAAATGAACCTGTGAAAGACGAATATTCGTTCCCTGTGCGTTTGCCAGAATACTGTGATTTTGAAAGTCGATTGCAAACCTTCCAAGGAAAATGGCCAAATTATCTAGGAGGACCTACCCCCGAAGAATTAGCCAGAGCTGGATTTATCTACTTGGGCGAAGGAGATAAAGTCAAGTGCTTCAGTTGCGGTGTCTCACTTCACGAATGGGAGAAGAAAGATTGCGCTTACCTGGAACATGCTCGGTGGTCTCCAGAGTGTCACTACCTGCCTTTAGTGGGACCTCGTCATTGAAGTGACCCTACCATGTTGTGTAAAAAGCTAGCTACGGAGTTAGGAGTCAAACGTTGGACAATCCCTAGACAAGTATTTAAACCCGATGTAAAAAATAATCTTCAAAGATTACCAAACGAATTGCAAGAGGATCTACAAGGACATTTGGCAGGGACTTGCCAGAGCCAAATCTCAATTAGTGACTGTAGAACATTTGTGTCGAGAAATTCATAAGAGGAAATTGACCAAAGTCAACAAACAAGTCCGATTTGTCTGGATCAAGGGTGCGTTCGTTCTACTATTTCGCTTTAGACCATTTGCATTTAAAGATTTTATTGACATTCTTGACCGTTTCCTGGAATGGCAGTGGTCAGAAATTACCCACTACGTTCATTACTTTCGCTCTAGGAGAAGTGTTTGACTGACATGGTTATGGATACTTTACAAGAGAACATTCGTGCTTTGCCTGTGGAATTGAGAACGCATTTACCGTGAGTTCGTCAAAATACAAGTGAAACGAAAAGAATCATTGCATCCGTTACGTCACCGATGTTGGAACCACTGGTACCTAAATGCTATAAGAGGATTGATTCTGATGAAAGTGTTCCAGTGGTCAGACATTGATCAACTACTCGTGAGCAAGAAGAATTGTGTTGCTGTTAGTGATTATTTTTACTACCAGGTACACTTACTGCATCGAATTCCAGAAGAAGAGTTAGAGGGTTACCAAAATCTTGTACACAATGTAAACTTAGATAAAGAGGAAACTTCTGAACGACGTGTGATGTACAAGTTAGTGACTAAATATTTTAGATACGTCGACGGAATAC
>JAECUM010043789.1:0-16232 GCA_016617855.1 Megalonaias nervosa
AAGAGAACATAAGGACCTTACATTTTCATTTTGGAAGAGATATGCCGCCGATTCTGTACAAACCAGAGACTTTTGTCAGAGTTGAAGCTTGTTTACGTCTATTTCTAAAGATCGCATGGATTAGTAGTGGATCTTCCACGTTCAGTAGACCAAGTATGACCACCTTAGCTAAAGACAATCATATCCAAATGTTATATGAAAGGTATTCTTACAACCAATGTAACCTCTGCCAAGACACCCGGACAACAGGAATAGCAGTCAGTGCTCATTCACTATGCAGCAGCCAGCTAGACTGGGATCCAATCCATTAAAAAGTTGGTAGCCTACCGCCAAAACATGAGGATGCAATGGGAACGACACTATCTGTATTTGAAGCAAGTCCAAAATACAATCTTTTCCATAATTATTCATGGTTATGAGGCACGGGGATGCACAGTTTTCAGATCAGTATTGAAACATTATCAGTTGAATTATTTATTTTGTATTAACAACATGGACCATTACATCCATAAAGAATCAATGCTCTCTTTGAGACACTATGATGTACATCCTTCAGACCAGTGCATACACAATATCAGTTTCATGAATATTTACATTAATGACGTGGACCAATACACCCAGATGGATGCGAGGTGCTTCGAGTTGGAACAGATTTCCGCGTGGACCCAATGTTGCAATGATAAAATGATATATCTTCGTATTGTGGTGGTTCCAATTTTCTATTTCCGTAGACAAATCGTACTGTTCAACTGGGATTATGCTAATACCGATGGTACCATTACTGTGTGACACTTTCCTGCAAATGCAAAATATCTGGGTGTTTTCCATGGTAATAACGTATTGCTGGAATGGTCCCCAATTTAGTACATGTAAATGCACTGCGTCAACATGTGAGACTACCACGGACGGTAGCGTCGCTGCGTTAATTGTTAGTCGTAAGAATGGAACAAGGTAAACATGTAATAATCGGAGCAACGCAAAAATGATGTTATGGAATTATCTATTAACTTTAGACGTTACTTCTAAAGTCATTTAGTCATCCAGCTCAACAAATAAACGATACCCATGAATCACTTCCAGCGAACTCAAATTGACGTTTCAAGCAATAAAATTTGCTAGATATACAGGACTTCTAAAGTATTATATATATATATATATATGTATATATATATATATATATATATATATATATATATATATATATATATATATATATATATATATATATATATATATATATATATATATATATATGGCAATTCTGCACATGGAAACAATTTTAAAGCATTTATAATTTAGTTTCATTAGTCGGTATTTGGTGACTACATCTTAAGCTCCTAATATCAGAAAATTTTATTTTCATGTGTCTATACGTGGGGGGGGGGGTACGGAAGTGGAAGGACACGCGAGAACCCACCATCATCCTTCTTTTAACAAATGTTGTTGTTGTTATGGGTTTATCGCCACCTTTTAGTGCATGATAGGCTTTACATGGCGGTCAGTATATTTGATGGAAGAAGAGACCGGAAGAACCACTGGAAGAACCACCGAACCACGGAAAGCTACTGGCAAGCTTTCTCACATACCCATATTGGTCAAGCCCGAGACTCAAACCCGCGCGGACAGATGTGAGATGTCAGTGATCCGTAAAAGCGAGCGCATAAGACCACTCGGCCACCTGGGGCCCCCATTGAACTAATCTACTGAACAATAAAATACCTATTCAGCTGGAAGGTCATTAAGTATCATCCATCCTTTAATCGTAGCAATAAAATGAAAACAATACATGTATATTTTTCTGCTTGACTTTTGTCTACCTAAATTTCCTCCATGCACGTCTTTATAAGAACCTACACATGCATGCCCTAATGATTCTTTTATTGTTTGCAAATATTGTCTCTGTTCATCAAGTTTCTTGTACCCGGATTATCAAGAAATTTTCTTTTCTTAGCCCCTTGCATTTAGGACTGGGATCAGCTGTTTCAATTGATTGCATGTGTCTACATTTACTACATGATTGTAAACACGATAACTAGAAATGTCAAATCGCAGTAATTTAGCCCTCCATAACTTAGAGATTAAGTATAAAGGTGACTGTAAACACGAGAACTCTAGCAAGTGTCAAATTTTACAAGGAGCCCTCTGTAACTTAGGTATTGAATATAATGGCCATTGCAAACACGATAACTCGAGTAAGTGTCAATTTTCACAAGAAGCCCTCTGTAACACAGGGATTGAGCACAAAGGTGATTGTAAACACGATAACTCGAGAAAGTGTCCAATTTTACAAGAAGCCCTTTATAACCTAGGGATTGAGCATAAAGGTGATTGTAAACACGATAATTCGAGTGTCAAATATTTCAAGAAGCCTTCTATAACTTAGGGATTGAGGATAAAAAGTGAATATAAACAAGATAACCCTAGTAAGTGTCAAATTTAACAAAAAGTTCTCTATAACTAAGGGATTGAGTATAAAGGTGGTTGTAAACACGATAACTCGAGTGCCAAGTATTAGAAGAAGCCCTCTATAACTTGGTGATTGGGTATAATGGTGGTTGTAAACACTATAATTCGAGTAAGCGTCAACGTTTACAAGGAGCCCTCTGTAACTTAGCTATTGAAAGCTTCTTACCATGGTCACTTGAACATATACGAATGGATCTTAACCAAATTCAATAATAATGTGCATCTTAAGAAAGTTTCGATAACTAGAATCATGCGCATTGCGCGACCTTAGCGTGAAGCTCAATGATCATGTGCATTGTGTGACCTAAGCGTGAAGCTCAATGATCATGTGCATTGTGTGACCTAAGCGTGAAGCTCAATGATCATGTGCATTGTGTGACCTTAGCGTGAAGCTCAATGATCATGTGCATTGTGTGACCTCAGCGTGAAGCTCAATGATCATGTTCATTGTGTGACCTTAGCGTGAAGCGCAATGATCATGTGCATTGTATGACCTCAGCGTGAAGCTCAATGATCATGTGCATTGTGTGACCTTAGCGTGGAGCTCAATGATCATGTGCATTGTGTGACCTTAGCGTGAAGCTCAATGATCATGCGCATTGCGCGACCTTAGCGTGAAGCGCAATGATCATGCGCATTGCGCGACCTTAGCGTGAAGCGCAATGATCATGTGCATTGTGTGACCTTAGCGTGAAGCTCAATGATCATGCGGATTGTGTGACTCTAGTGAGAAGCTCAGTGACCATTACTGATATTTTTAACTTGTTTGTACGGGCTTGTTAAGTTCGTTACATCAAAAATAGGAAAGTTTTGATCAGAGTTAGTATCAAAGTGTATCTCAACTACTTCTTGAATGACTTTGATAACCTGACTGATATGACCTTGTGGTCAAGATCATAGGTAACTTCATAGGTATGTATAAATGAATAAGTTTATAAACACAAGTACGTTTACAAATACAAATGGATCTTGAACAAACTTTGTATGCATTTGCATTTTAAAATATATCAGACACGATTATTAGTCAGAACTCTCTAAAACTGGCCTAGAGGTAAAAGACCATCTTTCGTTTTTTTCTTTGACTGAAATGGTCCGAACATATTATCATACAAACAAGAATGGGCGTATTTTTCAAACCAACTGTGGTTATATGTTATGAATATCTTGAATATGCAATAATGACCTCTCCTTATAGATTAAATGCCACGATATATGACCTCTTGTTATACTTTAAATGCCATGGTATATGACCCCTTGTTATAGTTTAAATGCCATGATATTACCCTGTGTTATAGTTTAAATGCGAAAACCAAGGTTATGACAGACACCATCAGGGAATTCTTATTTGCTCATGACTGCGCCCTCAACGCTGGCTCAGAAGCCGTCTTGCAACGCAGCATTGACAAGTTCTCCAGCGCCTGCACAAGCTTCGGTCTCACCATCAGTACCAAGAAGACTGAAGTCCTGCATCAGCAGGCCCCTGGAAAACCTTATGTTGAGCCGAACATCACCGTCAACGGCCAAAAACTCAACGTAGTGAACCGCTTCACCTACCTTGGAAGCACACTGTCACAGAGAGTCACTATTGACGACGAGGTGAGCCTCCGCATTTCCAGAGCCAGCGCAACTTTCGGCAGACTGTATGCCAACGTCTGGAATAGAAGAGGCATCAGCATCCAGACCAAACTAAAGGTCTAGAGGGCAGTTGTGCTCCCCACACTACTTTACGCATGCGAAACGTGGACGGTGTACCAACGCCACGCCAGGAAGTTGAACTACTTTCACACCACAAGTCTCAGGAAAATCCTCAACATCAAGTGGCAGGACAAGGTTCCAGACACTGAGGTACTCGACCAAGCAGGTCTCCCCAGCATCCACACCATCTTGATGCAGTCCCAGCTACGTTGGGCGGGACATGTTGTACGCATGCCAGACCACCGGCTGCCTAAGAGACTCTTTTATGGCGAGCTACAGCAAGGACAGCGATCCCATGGAGGTCAGAAGAAACGCTTCAAAAGACAATCTGAAAGCTGCATTGAAAGCGTTCAACATAAACCCTGATTCCTGGGAGCAAACAGCAAGCGATCGAGTCACTTGGCGTTCATCCGTGCACAAAGGCTCCAGGTTGTGCGAATCTAGCAGGACAGCAGCTGCAAAGATGAAGAGGCAGGCCAGAAAAGCCCATGCCATCAATTCTCCTGGAGATGTCCCACTCATCCCTTGTCCCTTGTGCAAACGAACCTTCCGTGCAAGGATTAGCCTCATCAGCCACCTGCGCACGCACAGAACAGAACCAGCCCCTCCAACCCTCGGATGACTAGAGTGGTCCTCGTCGACTCGACGAACAACAACAAGAAATTTAAATGTCGTGATATATGACCCCGTGTTATACTTTAAATGCAATGATATATGACCCTTTGTTATAGTTTAAATGTCATGATATATGACCCCATTTTATAATTTAAATGTCATGATATATGACCCCGTTTAAATGTCAACCGGTTCGGTGGCCTAATGGTTACAGCGTCCGCCTCGGAGGTCGTGAGTTCGAACCTAGGCCAAGTCATATCAAAGGCTTATAAAAATGGTACTAACAGCTGTCTCGCTAGGTGCACAGCAGTAAGTGGTTAGTCAGGATAATGTGACTGGGTGGGACATGATGCTACATGTCAGCGGCATGATGCCCCAGTGCTAGACATCACTATAAACTGCGATACTGCAGACATGATAGCAATATGACTCAAAAATTGTTAAAGTTACGTTAAAAATCCAAAACACACACACACACACACACACACACACACACACACACACACACACACACATAGTTTAAATGTCATGATATATGACCCAGTATTGTACTTTTAATGCCATGATAAATGACCCCTTTTTATACTTTTAATGCCATGATAAATGACCCCTTTTAATACTTTTAATGCCATGATAAATGGCCCCATTTTATACTTTTAATGCCAGGATAAATGATCCCTTTTTATACTTTTAATGCCAGGATAAATGACCCCTTTTTATACTTTTAATGCCAGGATAAATGACCCCATTTTATACTTTTAATGCCAGGATAAATGACCCCTTTTTATACTTTTAATGCCAGGATAAATGACCCCATTTTATACTTTTAATGCCAGGATAAATGACCCCTTTTTATACTTTTAATGCCAGGATAAATGACCCCTTTTTATACTTTTAATGCCATGATAAACTGACCCCTTTTTATACTTTTAATGCCATGATAAATGACCCTTTTTTATAGTTTAAAGGTTATGACTATAATATTGTAATAGATTTTACTTCTGACCAAGCTAATTTAAACATAATACTGGAATTGGATTAACTCAGTATGATGGGATTTCTCAAGAATAGATCAAATGATTTTAAAGTCAGTAGACTAAAAGATTCCCAGTATCAGAATTATCATCACTTCTTTCGAATTCTTCTCGATCAGTAGAGCATCTATCCCTTCGAGAGACTCTTGTTTCTTTTATTTCACTTGATGCTAATGACGATGATGATTAAAACAGCGATACCATTGTCATATATCATCGTAACATCATGACTTCAACTTTACACGCGATTATATTCTCTTTATAAGCATTGTGATAATCCTTGCCATTGTTATTGTCGTTATTGCGCATGAGACACAATACGTCACATCTCCATTACGTAACACACACACACACACACACACACACACACACACACACACACACACACACACATGATATCAGCAAACGCTCGCTGCTAGGTTGTACTTGTTTCAAATTATAATCCTTCATATGCATCGATGTATGAAAGAAAAATTATGGTCCCGATGGCGGAATTTCCCCATACAATACAAATGCATACGGAATGACTATCGTTCTGGTATTCAAGAACAAAGCAGGAGAGTCGTAGTTAAGAGAGCGTATTGTGACTGCTGAATAAGAGTCGTAGGTAGGACAGCGTAGTGTGACTGCTGAATAAGGGTCGTAGGTAGGACAACGTATTTTGACTACTGAATAAGGGTCGTAGTTAGGACAGCGTAGTGTGAATGCTGAATAAGGGTCGTAGTTAGGACAGCGTATTGTGACTGCTGAATAAGGGTCGTAGTTAGGACAGCGTATTGTGAATGCTGAATAAGGGTCGTAGTTAGGACAGCGTATTGTGAATGCTGAATAAGGGTCGTAGTTAGGACAACATATTGTGAATGCAGACGCACCTTTAAAACAGCAAAATATCCACTGAACATTTCTTTGTCTTCAGACAAAGTCTGAAAACGTAGATTTACAGAGTGCAGACTTTGATTGATGTTTAAGCGATGTTACTTTTCAAAGGAAAGAGGTCGAGATCATTGGAGTATGGGGTCACACACATCATCCGAATTAGAAGTATAGGTCATACACATCATCCGAATTAGAAGTATGGGTCATACACAACATTCGAATGAGATGCCGCAGAGACGCAGTGGCCCAAAATAACCGTTGTGTGTTTCTGTGTTGTAATAAATACACCAAACACTTAAAAAAAGCGGAACTCAAGATACATTGCACAAGAAAAACATATGAACGGGGGGAAAAAAAATTCACCGTTATCCCTTAGATTAAACTAAACAGACAAAACATAATAATGATGGGAAGACCACTTTTTCTAAAGAAAATAGTAAAAATAACGGCTACTCAACTTCAGACCAGATAACAGATAGTGCAAAACGTCCTATCCAACTTCAAACAAGAATGGAGATAGGTACAAAACGTCATGTTCAACTTTAAACCAGACTAGAGATTGGTGCAAAAAGCCTTGTTCAAATTCAACAGCTGCACGTTTTATGTTTATTACTGTGAAGAAAATGTTCAGGCGATTATAGAATGCCTGGTTGTGTGCACTATGATAAAATTGGAAGGTCTTGTTATGAAAGACTGCAAACACGTGATGAAACAGAGATTGTATGGATATCTAAAATATATGTATCATCTGTTTAATTTATGATATAGATTTACTTAAGTCGTTTCGGTTTATGGCATTTATATTTTAATTCTTTCATTTAGAGGCTGGCTAGCATTATAAAAAAAATTAGGTGCATAGTACGTTGTAGGACTCTCATTTATAAACCAAGGCCGATCGCTAAGATCAAGTCAGCAACTATTTAGGTCAAAATTGCCACGCATTAATTTAAATGAAGGTCACGTAAACATCACGTGAAAGAGTGAGTGCATTTGTCCTGTAGAGCTCTCATGCACACCCAAACCGTTGATTTGATTCAATAATCTGAGAAGGTCAAAATATGACTGTTTGCGTTGTTTTGAAATAATACGATTAATTGTTCGAGAATCTTTTTGTGAATCAGATTATGTTGATTTGGTGCATATATAGAGACTATATAATGAGAATACACGCATCACGTATTCTATTCTTCTGTCAATGTCAGTTTTGTAAGAATCTTTGAGAATAAATTGTGATTTCCTAATAATATTTGTTTGTTGGATTTAGCAGAGCTGAGAATCTTTTAATTTCAACAGTCATTACATTTTGAATTATGTAAAGTTATGCATGGAATTGAATATCAAATTAACTCTATCGGATTATGTGAAACTTTCAAGGACTACACTGATGTTCTGCTTTCACGGGATTACCTTGAAGTAAAAATATTTCGATTTAGAACTATGATTCTTTAGTGGTGCTAGCATGCTAGCACATAAACACATTAGAACCTTCAGTCAGAATACCTTTGGACAGTTTCCGGACGAATGTCAAATTAATAGTAGAATTTAGCTTATTCTAGGAATTAATACATTGTAAGTTGTTTTTAATTCTTTCACTTTGTTTGATTTTATATTTTATTTAAATAAGTTATATTTGGGAAACTTGAATGCTTGTTGGGTTTAACTAATCTTGGCACCTAGACATAACAGAAATATTCCGATCGTTGTACTACGCTGGAAATTAGGCGTACACTTACCTGTGAGAAAGACATGCCCATTAATTTCTGGCATAAATGCTCTTTTAAAAAGAAGCCATTAAGAATAGAAACGTATCGTACAAACCAGTGCAATCAGAATCAACGACTCCTAAATGTGAACTTGCACATTTGTATGGTTAAAAAATGGAAAAATTTCCCTCCAGATAATTAAATATATTCTTCAGCGGCGAAAATCTATATTATTCACCATATTTGCAAGCTATAATTGCAAGGCAGGTAATGTAAATATAATTAAAGTAGGTAATGATCTACCGATTGTCCCAGATAAAGTGTTCCCTTTAATGAAGATGATCTTCTGCCATATCATTCAAATAAATGAAGAACTGCATTTTTTAAAATGTAATTAGGCTCGCAAGGATTTCTTTTGACATTTAAAACTGGTAATGATTATACTTTAATAAAAATACTTTATACTTTAATACTGATAAAAAAACACAATTTTCGTTTAACTGATGCAATACAAAATTATTAAACTAAAAGAAATTCCAGCTTGTGTCCAAAAATAATACATACTTTGAAAATATATCGAATGTATCAAATTGGTAAGTGATCTTCTGTCCTTCAGTATTTATGCCTCAAGTTTTCTACACCGTAATATGCTCCCTGAATGTCAAGGATTCACTGCCAAACCAAGTATGAAGTAATTTGTTTCTTTGCTTGTATGTTTGTTCGATTTGCAATGACTGTTGAACGTCGGGATTATGACTTTGGTATCATATTTTCCTTACGTACATGTACTGAAGCTTACGCTCTTTTTCTGCATTATTCTAGAATGCAGCTGCCGGTAATCGTGCGTTCAGCCCGAGTTTCCGTTCCGGCCGGTTGGCTAAGGGAAGATAAGTATGTTGTCAATGAGCTGTGAAGAATCGAGTCTGTAAGCCTAGTTATCTGTAGAAAACGAGGTGTAATCGCCTAACACTTGCTGTTTGGACTCGTTGTGCATGGCTTCGTAGCTATTTTGCCTCTCACCCCCATCTACAACCAATTGGTATTAACACGTGGCAAACCAGTTGTAAGGCTTCACCAGTCAGTCACTGTATCCGATAGTCTTTGCAGCCAAGCAGCCAAGCAGATCGTAATTGCGAGCAACTGTTATTTTTTTCAAGGCAGCCAGAGGTAGGTTGAGTTAGGAGCACTATATTAAACTTTGCACTCAAGTTTCTTGCATTAATTAATTATAGAAAGATCCACGTTTTGTGTTATCTCAGTGGCTCACACAGGTGCTGAGCGAAAATAGCTTTATACTTTATTGTTATGATGAAATTTTAAAAACGGATATTCAGTATAAGGTACACTCGAAATAATGTCACGAATAAGGTATTGCTACAATATATTAATCCTTAATATATTTCTGTAGTTTCATACAGTTGTATTATCATCACGTTCACGAGGAACATGTTTGCCTACAAGAAGACTTTATAATTTTTGCCATGCTTCAATCTGAGCAAATAATTTACCCACGCCAAAAATACCCCACTAATAAATTCTAATTCGATCTCCTTCGTTCTCTGTCGGCTGCTCTAGAACAGCTGTGATATTGCATACTAGCCGAACAACTAAATTATTATTTTTATTTAGCACACTGGTCGTCAAGTTTTAAAAAAGTATTAATTAGCACATTAGTCAACCCGTTTAAATAATAGTGTAATTAGAACACTAGTCGAACAATTGAAATTTTAAAAGTATCAACTAACATACTTGCACAATTACGTTTACATGTTCACAAAATACTCCCTAGGAAGTCATATGCAAAAACAGAAAAAGGCATACAAACAATTCAAACAAAATTCATTGAATGTCTATCGTGCAAGAAGCTTGACACAGATTCTAGTGTACGCAATATTCGGAGCGCAAAGTTCGATCCCAAAGCGTAAAAAAATATGCTATAAAAATATGACCTCCTCCTTGTGGTGGTAAGGAGTGGGTTCCGATTTAACTACCCAGAGCGGAAGAATCTACCGGTACAGGCAGTGACTTGGACATTTTGCAACAATTATGTCTAAAGTTAAATGTATTAAATTTAAAAAAAAAATATATATATCGTGTGATTGGTTCAGTGGATGTCCTCTGAAATTAGAGCAAATTTAAAATGAATGAATTTGATATCTCTGTAAATACGCATGGAAACTTTGACGTCGGAGACAGCTGTATGGAGAGAAACTATATTAAAGCTGTCAAAATGTCCGAGTCGGAGAAAGTCAAACACGTTGACTAGTTGACTTTATTTCAATGATGCGATCCTGATAATTAGAACGATGGAAGATACCATTATGTTGCAAGATTAATAAAGAAGAGTTCCCCGAAGCGACTGACGTTCTATTGTGCCAAATAATTTCCAAGAATTCAAGATAAGACTATTTCTTCCTCTTAACTGTCAAGTCATTCCTGATATTCTTCAGCAACAACAAGACTCTCAAACATGCTGGATGTCAGTTTCGCTCCATTTTCATTTAAGATAAAGCGGACATTATTAGAAGTCTTTTGGTGAAAGCTCAATGCCATAACGATCATTCATTCAGGAGATGTAGCGACACCAGGATTTTTAAGACAGTCTTCAGGCGGACATATTTAGGACCAACTAGGTATCATAAAATGTCTATTGGTAAAAAGCTCATGTTGATACATACATTCATTTTGAGATGAGTGGACATAACAAAATTTTCAAGTTATTACTTTCTATTCAGGTGTAGCAATAACTAGATTTTCAAGATGGCTGTTGTGGTGGTAATACTGGTATTCAGATCTGTACCATTTTTATTCAAGACCAACGGGGCATCATTAGAAGTCTTTTAGTGAAAACCCCATGATGATACAACCATCCATTCAGGAAGACTATCTAGAGCATGCTTTTCAAGATAAAGGCTGTGGCTGCCATATTAGATGTCTGATCGGCACCAGTTTCATTAGGGACCAACTAGACACTCTAAGAAGTTGTTATTTTGTTAAAATCCTGTGTGTGAGTAGTAGTAACAAACTATTCAAGATGCCTTAACTAGACATCATGAGACGTCTTTTATTATAAACCCCATGTTGATAGGACTAACTATTCAGGACTAGTAATAGCAAGATTTTCAAGATGAGCACTGTCGCCGCCATATTCAAAGTCAGATCGGCAGCATTTCATTTAAAAACAACTGGACGTCATAAAAAGTCTTTCAGCGAAAATCCCATGTTGGTATGACCATCCATTCAAGAGTAGCAGCGATAACAAGATTTTCAAGATGGCTGCTATGGCGGCCATATTCTATGTCAGAGCAGTATCATTTTTAGTTCTGGCCAAAGAGACCATGTGATGCATGTGTGTGTGTGTGTGTGTGTCTGTCTACCTCTGTGTGTGTGTGTGTGTGTGTGTGTGTGTGTGTGTGTGTGTGTGTGTGTGTGTGTGTGTGTGTGTGTGTGTGTGTGTGTGTGTGTGTGTAAAGTTTGAAGGCAATCCAGCCAGTAGTTTAGAAGGAGTAGCGACAACAAACTTGTGATAACGGACGGACGAACGACAGACAGGACTCCATCCCATAAACTCTTCTGTTTGAGACCAGTAGATCTAAAAAAAACTAACGTCATTACAAATAATAAACATCATTGATACAAATACAACTGTAAAACATGTATGTTTGTTGGGGTTTTTATTTAAATACGCTAGGCAGCTCAACAGATGTATTGCCTGAAACACTCTCACTTATAAAATTATCAAAACTCTCAGCATGAATTAAAAGTTCCAAGTTTTTTATTGGGACATATAAATGTATCGTCGAACTACACACGCAAAATGTCTTAGCAGCAAGCTTTGCCCCCTCAGGAGGATGACAAGGCTGCAACTAGAACGCAAACCGTTGAACACATTATGTCCGAGTTTTCTATGTAGCTAAGTCAATTCATAAATATTACAGGCCAGTCGTTTACAGAGGTACTGAATGCGTTCCGGTAATTTACAGCTGGTTGGAAGGATCTCAAAACTTGTGTCAGACGAATTAAGACCGAAAAATGAGAAGCATATGTGTAAAAACAAAGTTCACAGTTTACTGGAATATACAGAAGGGCTGCTCATAACGGATATAACCTGAATTTCAGATGCCATAACTTCATGCCCTTGAACACTGATAACTTCTCTCATTTTGTCAGTCACCTATTCATCAGGGTGCATGCTTGTCCTGATAAAAATAATAAAGACCAGAAATTTATTTAATTCATCAAGAATTTCAAAAATGATATTTTCAGGAAGGATGGCAAGGAAATAACGGTTTCAGTGATACTCAGAGTTGTAAATAACTTTAGATTCACGGGGCAGTTGTTGCAGCAGCTGGCTTTAAATTGATGGGATGAAACAATTTACACCAACAACCGAAATATTTTGCAAACACGAAGTGCCATTATGTTTGGGAAAGACATTTACCACTGCGAGTATTTCAATAGCTTTAAAAGATTTAACGAAATAGTTACACCACCTGAAAAATGTTTGACTCATCACTCAACAATTCCAATAATGACAGGCAGTTTGTACATGTTGTGATGTCACACGTCAGCCTTCAAACAGTAAATTTCTTTCACGAGTATTACGAAAGATACATTGATGACGTGTGGCTTTTTGGAAGAATTTATGAATGGTTGTTTTTTTTTTTTTGTTGTTGTTGTTGTTGATTTTTTTTAATGAACAAAATAGAAGTTTGATCCTGCTTACCTTTGCTGTACATCAGGATTACCCATAATACAAGTTTACGAATATCACGTGCTGAATCTGAACTTTTGAGAGACAACGATATGTTTTTGATCACTGAAAGTCGAATTCGTGGCGGGATTGGCATGATACCAGATAGGCATTCGAATGCCAACAACGAATTCTCCACAGACGAATATGAAAAGACAAACAGCGTCGGATAATTCGATGAGACAAAATCAAAACTCCTACATCATGTATCTCAGTTTATGCATGGGCAATGAGCACTACATACCGGTAAATAACTTCCAATGTGTATGAACGAATTAAACTAAGAGAAGAAACTCTGTTTAAAACCCCAGACGAAGGCCTAGCCTTAGGGCAAGGCGAACGAGGCAACTGCCTTGGGCCCCACGCTTCTCCGCAATGCAATTTTGTTGCTTGGGGCCCCGCGTTCATCGCTTGCTGCCTTGGGCCCCGCATGCTGCTTTGGGCCCCGCACATCCTAGGGCCGGGCCTGCCCAGACGGCTATGATACTGGTTTGCATTATACAAGTAGACATGGAGATTCCACTACATCTCAATGACCATTTCAACGATAACCCGATAGCACGGAAATATTACTTGTACGAGACGAACATGATTTATCTCCCCTATATACCAAATATAAAACTAATACATGCCTACAATCCAGACTATATCACAACTGTTGTGTACTTTGAAAAACAAGGAAAAGCATGTGATACCATTTCAAAAACCAAAAGCGTCGTATATAGTTGTGTTTTAACTGGAAAAAAGCCTAGTACTACTCTGAGACAGAAAGATAACTGAGTGTGAGAAAGACTTTTAAATTAATGAAAAACAGTATTTGACAAACAAATAGAAAATCTCAGGAAAAGAACAGTAAAATATGTACAGATGAAAATAAATCTTTCAAATGTTAAAAAGATATGTAGTTATTGATGACGGATTAGAGTTAAATTGTCTGAAAAACATAACATCAAATTAACCAATCCAATATATGGTAGACTTACAGCGTAACAATGTAAGGGTAATCAACATGGTTGATGTAGTAATTCTATTGCAGAACATAGAAATAAATTCGGTGATATAATGCGACTACTGTCATGACTGACACGTATTCATTATGCACACACGTTGAAACTGAACATTTTTACAGAGACATAAAAAGGGCCTAAAACTTTATGACACCAGTAAATATCCAAAGGACAGCGTATTTTATTTTCCACGAATGATCACAAAAATACATCAGTTAGAGCGCAATGTGTGTTAAGATCAAACTCTGTCCATCCAGGACTGATAAAGATGACAAGAGAGTTTGCAAATGAATAATGGAATGCTTCATCAAAAATTGTTGAAAATGCGAGATATAACAAAACTGGCTAATTAATAACGAACAAATTTACCAGAAAATGAATATACTCGAGTCATGCAATCACAGAACCATAACATCAGAATGAACAGAGTAGCATTGTCTGTTTGTAAAGACAAGCATTTTTTGGGTTCAATACATAATTTGTTTTAACTTACTTACATGTGCGTCCTCTACAGATAAATTACTCTACTGCCATCAGAAGCTCATTCCTTTTCTTTTATTTCAAAGTCTCTACAATTCTTCTTTTCACTTCATCTGGTATACATAGATCTTTTCAAATACAGCATTTTTGTTCTTGCTGCAGATGTGTATTTTCTTTAAAATCTTTGACTAGTGATGTTGTTTTCTTCTGTCAACCACACAGATGCTTCAAAATGTCTTCCATGGAAGCCTAGTTAAGTTAGTTTGGTTGTTTTTTCTAAGTCATGAAAATTCCAACAGTTATCAATTAAAAACAAAGAACTGGTTCATTGGTAGATATCAACCCCTAACTCTAACATCTTTTCCAACTTATCATCCGTATCTATCACAATAACCCTTAATATCTGATCCACGAATATCTAATACTGCAAACATAATATTTCTACTGTTAATCACTCCACGACTTATCATGTTGTGAGATTCTTTGCAATAAATGTATTCATTCTTAGAACATAATTTATTTTATATTTGATTGTTTTAATGTATGACTGAGCAGCTGAAACTAAATAATTATATATTTTGTGATCATCTACATTTTGTTTTCTGTTCATTTGAATTTGCATTCCTTGCTGCCCTTCAGCTAATTTCAGACTACTACAATGTAATTTGTTATCGTGTGTACTGTGCTCTGCTCAGAGCAAGCCAGAAGCAACACTGTTCAGTGTTTTAAAGCTTTTAACACGTACCTTATTAATTTCTGTGTGATTTTCTAGTTCATCAAAATAAATACTTTCTGGATTCTGTAAACTGTTGACAACGCAGATAATAACCAAGTCTGGCGGACTTTCAATAGCCACCGAGGTTTGTTTCCATTGCTGAGTTGCAAAAGTTTATGGATTACTTTCTCCACTCTTTTTGCAAAGTATCAGAAGACCCTCTAAACTCATCCTGGTAGAATTATATGCGACGTTCGCTAAGACTGGATTGCCTTATACCATCCATAGTTATGTAGTCATAACAGAAATTAATTCCGTTTCTGCATTTGTCATTCAGCGATAGCGCAATTTCGTGCCCTACTTGGGACAAATAATTTCCAGTTTGTGGTCCTGGTTGCAACATTCTGTCACTTCTAAGGCTTTTACAAGAGTTACAAACTTCGAAATCCTGAGAATGGTCACAGGGATACTGTAAATAATGATGTGTAAGAATCTGGAAGTTTCATGGTTTTCTAAACTTCCGTCTATTGATCACACACGTAACAGATTCATTATCAGTAATTTGTACATTAGCTCAGTTGTATATCACGAACATGTAACACTCAACTTTACAGAAAAAAAAATCACGTCAGCATGTTATTGTGAAATATTTCACTAGAATTCTATTCAAGTTGTTTACAACAGAATTGCTAACATTTCTTTTTGACATCATATGAAATGACACAGAGAACTACAGGATGAAAGCGATACTGTTGAAGTTAACGTTTGGTGTTGATGTCTGTAACTTTGTTCAAATTTAAAGCTGATTGGAGAATGTGACAAATGGGTGTATTTGGCTGAGGTGTTTAACTCTTTTGATGTCTTTCTATGCTTGTGAGGACCTATATA
>JAECUM010043790.1:0-27714 GCA_016617855.1 Megalonaias nervosa
TTTTTTTTGACCGCTCCGGTGGCCTAGTGGTTAGAGCGTCCGCCTCGGATGAGGGAGGTCGTGGGTTCGATCCCCGGCCGAGTCATGACAAAGACTTACAAAAATGGTACTAACAGCTGCCTCGCTTGGCGCTCAGCATTAAGAGGTTAGTGTTAGGACTGGTCGGCCTGGTGTCAGGATAATGTGACTGGGTGGGACATCATGCTACATGTTTGCTGCATGATGCCCCAGTGCTAGATATCACTATAAACTGCCACATTGCAGACATCGTAGCGATATGACTGAAAAATTGTTAAAGCTACGTTAAAAATTCAAATCACATCACATCACAGAGAATTTTTAATTCGTACTCTCCGGAGATTCGAACCCAGGTCCGCGGGTAAACGGCACCCATCGCCTTGCCTGCCTAATATCTAACTCCTTATATTGTTTGCAGCGGACTTGCATCAGGCTCCTAAGACTCCCAGTTTAATCTATATCTTTCTAAAGCGTCTTGCCCTTTCACGTGTTTCATGGACACATGAGACCAATTAGGCTTTGTCTATGGATTATGTGTCTCTTGAATAATAGTTATTTAATAACCACGACTTTAGTATTTATTTCTTCAGATTGTTTTGGAGTTAATAGAATCGATTATACTATTTAATTCAGTCTTGTGTCCCTCTCTAGTTGGTTAGATATAAGTCTTCCTGTATCAGCTGTGTGCCATGAAGGGGAAGATATATAGTGTATGCACACCTTGTAACTGCGACGGTAAGGTCGTTGTACAATACATGGTGATCTGCCCACAACCATGTACCCTGATGCAAAGATTTCACAGTCACTTACTTATTGATGCAAGCCTTTGACATCAGGAATATAGTCAAGAAATATTCGAAGAGGCTCAAAAGTGAAGCTCAGTCAGGTTTGTCTTATTTAGGGCCACTAAGTTGATTTGGTCAATATAGTTTGTCAGTAATTGGCTTTTGTTTCTGTGAACACCACGAATGGAAAAGTTCATCATACCTGGCATTACAGTCTCCCATGAGTTTTATGTCGCCAACTGAAGCACAATATTCAACCAGGGATTCGAGAATATCAATACATTTTTGGAGGAAATGAAGTTCGTCATAGGCATGATGATAAGCAGCAAATACGAAAAGTGGAAGACTGAGGTCATACCTATTTCAATTCCTACGATTCAGTCGTTACCACCACCAATTTGACAGAATGTGCAACTTTTATTATTACAATAATACTTACTATTGTCTACTTTAGTGTAGCTTGTATAGCAATTGTGTCAAGTAATCAAGAAGTTCTCGAAATGGCTTGCTAACATTTTGCTCACATGGCTGCAATATCAGTATCTATATAGATCAAGCAAATTATACACACAGAGTGCATAGAACATTAAGCCACTTACGTCCCAAGTTAACACCATCACCAGACATTAGTGTGAAAACCAGCAACTTGCTGAATTGGCGTGAGCAGCACAGCAACGATATACTAACAAAATACTACTACCTCCCCTGTGCATCTTAATATCTTCTGGGCTGATGTGTCGCATATTTTACTCACAGTAGTCATAGTCGTGGTTATGGAGATCATAGTCATCACAGTTATTTTTGTTGCTACTTTTTCCATAAAAATTTGAGTTCGATGTTAAAAGTGTTTGATGTTTGGATCGTCTTCCCAGGTAATGAATATTCAACCGTATAACTTTACGTTTATTGTCTAGATAGGCGCATGATAGATTTTCTCTGAAATGAAAAAGGACAAATACAAACTGTGTGTGCTATGCAGCAGAGCAGTAATTAACTCACACATCATACATAGGTGTGGAATATTTGTCGGTATTATTTTGATCCGCTCTATCATCAGTTTTATTACCATTAGAAATATTTCTTTCATATAATTAAGCACGATGCATTGCTATTGAAATATCTATTTCACGTGAGCATATGATAGCAACGACCGCATATCTGGTTCCAGACAAGTGAGAACATCAATGTATCTCACATAGACGCTTTTGTCCTATATGCAAGACAGTGTTCCCGTCCATCGTACGACATGTAGGTTTTGCCTATGAAACAGTGGGTGATCAGCTTCTGAAAGGTACAATAAGAGAACCGTGGCATTTACTCAAGGTCTCGAAACCTTTTGTATTTCATAACATTAAAGTACTTTTATGATCCCAGTGAATAAAACAACTTGTAAAAAGGTTAAAGTTCAGAACTTGGTCTAAGTATTTTTATGTGTGAACATTCTTATATTATATCAGAAAATGATGGAAGCATCGCTTGTATAACTTTCTGAAGATATTAGAAGGAGTGTAATACTTGAGTCTTGCCTTGAGGTATTGTATTGCTTTAGTCTTGTATTGAAGTATTGCAATGATTGAGTCTTGCCTTGAGGTATTGTAATGCCCGAGTCGTGTCTTCAAGTATTGGAATGATCGAGTCTTGCCTTGAAGTATTGTAATACTGGAGTCTTGTCTTTTATAAAAGGTATGTACTAAAATATAGTTGTGTATTATCATTGGTACTGTCAGAAAATAATCAAGATTGATACACAAGAACGATGTTTCTTCTGCAGCTTTCTCCTGTTCAATTCTGAATCATAATATCTAACATTTTGCACAAGACTTCCGGCATTTAAACTGTTTCAATCACGATGTCATACTCTAGAATTCGAAATCTTTTCTAACATGAGAACCATGAACGTTTTGAAGTCAAGTAGATCTCGACAGTTTCCAAGAAATTATAATGGATCTAATGGGGTAATCTCCTTGCCATGTGGTACACGTATTTCTTTGTTCCTTAAAGAAGTTGGCACTTCGAAATTAAGAAATAATTAAAAGCTTGGCATCAAGAAATTCAGAAAACCGAAACTTATGTATTTATTATATAAATGCAACACCGATATACTTCGCTGGTATATAGTTTATTTAGTAAAATTATAGAAACATTTTGTAAATAAATGCACATATTTATTGTATTCGTAGCCACGATATATAAACAATAGTACCTTGGGACACTGAGGGAGAGATACAACTGCAAAATTCAGATTGCAACTGATAATTATGGCAACTAAACGTTTTGGTATTTAAATGGCATATCCCAATGCTGTAAGTAGCTTATCTCTTTCTTGTACGGTAATCTTGATATGACTGACATTTATTTGGCCTTTCATGTTATATTGTATCACACTGGGTTCTTGAAATGTTTAACTAACTTTCCAGATCTGATGTATTCCCAGACCGTTTCAGACATTTCTAATGGATTCCACTTTATATTTGCAAATTTGTAAAATATAAACTTTCCATAGAAACTAGAATAGAAAATATTACAATCAATTAGTTCTTATCTAAGTCTTAAAGGATGGTACACCTCATTTTACCAGTGACGTAACATTAGACTTGTAGTTATATCTCCTTTGGGTAGCAAATGAGAAAGTATAATTACCTGAGTGAAATAATGATATAAATAGTAACGTTCACACGTATTTGGTAGGATAGATATTCAGATTCTAATTAAAGGTGTTCTTATTCATATTATTGTGTAGAAACATATCCTTATCGCTAGTCTCCTATCGGAATACATTAGCATGTACGGAGAAACGTATCAGAAATATTCTTCATTATGTGTGTTTGTTATATTCATACCTTCATAGAATATACTGTCTCTAAATTCCTATATTATGAGCAGAAAAAAATAATGAAATGCCGTAAACATGCTCACAGACCCTACAAAATCCAAAATCCCCTTTCGCATGGGCCGGGCTTTATGATATTGCTTCCTGCTGGGGAACACAAACAAATTAGAGCTACGTTATTTATTTCCCTGAACATAAAACTCAGATAAATTTTGGATTTGAGACATACTAGTATGTGACAATTCGGATAATTTCATGCTGGAATTTAAGTTAATTAACTCGTTTCTTCGCATGCATATGTAACAAAATTGGAAAGAAAATTTATTTCAGACTGTTCTACTTGTAAGTCTTGTTATCAGTAAAATGATATTGCTTCAACAACTATTTTGTATTTGATGGACTTTGTGAGATTTATATGTTAAATCGAGGTTGTGAGATTTGTATATTATATCTAGGTTGTATATAACCTCTATTAACTGTTGATTTGTTAAATTTGATAGCATTAGTTTTGTAAATTCCATCCTCTAAATCGTTGAATATATTGGTTCTTCGACACTTAGTACATTTTAAACCCATTTCGACGAGAAAAAAAGACAAATTTGGCCAACTACATACCCTGGAATACCAAACGTCTTTTTGTCTGCAAGCTTATAATTAAAAAGACATGACACGGACAACATTAGCAGTGTATCCAACTTAAAAATTGAATACCACAAGATAACATGTGATTCAGCGTGCTCACTGTAGTCCATCAAATAAAATGGCTATCATTCAGCTATTTTTTTATGCGAGGTATAGAGTGATCTCAAACAGATTGAACGGAAAAGAACAAATACAATAGAAGAATTACGTAAAACGTCAGGTATTGGTGGATGCTCTAGTTCAATAAAGTGCATTATTATGTCAGGCATTAATTGTAGTTTTATTAAATAAGTACCCTAATATATGTGCTAGTCAACTGCATTTCATTTTTTAACTGCTTTAATTGCATAATACCCTTTTATCTGCAAACCTTATCATCCACATGGAAAATACATGTCCCATTTTCAAAAGTATCAAATTCGAATGATATTCAGGTGCTCTTTTGCTGTAAAATAGCTATATTTTTATTTTTATTCATTAATTATAGGAAACAGTAACAAAACAAGAACAATCTAATTGTTCGTCGAATATGGCAATAAAATTGCAATTGCTTATTATTTTGCCTTTCTTAAGATTCATAAAATAAACTTATCCTTTTTTCGACCAGAGGAATAAAATTCCTTTTAGCGATGAGTGGGGATAAAATACGGATACGTAGACTTCTGTGTTAAATTGGGGGGTGGGGTGTACTATACGGACAAAAATTATTCGGACAATGAGAATTAGCATTACAGACAGGGTCTTTGTACTATACTGACAAGGGGAAATTTAATATGGGAATAGGGTGGGACACTATATGGACAAGGAAAATTTAACATGGTGGGACTATAAGGGACACTATATGGGAATTTCACATGGTGGGACTGTATAGGGTCAAATGAAAATGTATTGGGACTATATAGGGACAAAGGTGGTATAGGAACAAACGCAATATTGACATAGACATAGACATATACAGACAAACAACTATACCATAGAAAGACAAAAATATTGTTTGACAAAGGAGTAAATCTTTTCGAGGCAATGGAGTGGCCCTGCAAATGACTGTTTAGCTTTCTTCTATTTTCTCTCCTCCCTTCTTTTTCTCCACAAACACCTTATTTTCTCCATGACATTATTGTTCTTCTTTTTCTTCTACTTTTCAACTTCCTCATCTTCTTCCTTCTCCTCTATCTCCTCTTTATTCCTTGTTTCATTCTCCTCTACTTTTTCCAGCTTAGCATTGTAAGCTCTGGTTTGTTTCTTTTCCTCCTCATCGTCTTTTCCTTCTTTTTCCTGTTTTATTAGTTCCTTTAATATTTCTTTCCCCTTCTTCAAACTATTTCTCTACATATTCAATCTGTGAGGACTATAAGCAAATACTGCATCCTAACCACATTTCCTCCACCACGCATATCGTACTCACCACCTCTTGCAATTTTATTCTATTCTCCAAATGGTTGCTGGCCATTTTTTTAATTCGGTGTTGAATGGCGCGAATGACGAACGCAACGAACTCCACATTACATGTCTGAACCACGAACGTAAAGGAAAACATACCTCTTACACACACGAGGATGAGATTGCTAACCTAAAATTATTTTTTTTTAAACAAAACAACACACCAATACTAACAAAACCCACTGTACATTCTATCAATACATAGTGAAGAAGGAAAGTTTTTATTTACAAAACACACCAATACCTAAAATCACATCAGCAAAGGAGTTTGCATTTATAGTTTAGGGACAAGGGGTTTGTTAAGGGAAAAAATACACATACATACACGTACACACAAACAATAAACAAACATACGTGCGCATACATACACACAAACACAAACAAAAATACACACATACAAACAAACGAATGAGCACGCACACAAACCCAAACAAACACACACACACACACACACGCACGCACGCACACACACACACAGAGTTATATATTTGGCAACTTGATCAGTCTCTCTTTTCTAGAGATCTGGTTAGCCCTGAAAAGGGCTGTTTTTTCTGAGCTCCAGAGACACCTGCTTAATGCCGGCACCTCCCAAGCCTGGCACCACACACGCAACAGCGGCTCCAGTCCTGCTCCCAATTGATTTGTCTTGTTGGCATCGCAGATGGGGACTGAGTGCCCTCATCATCCCAGATTTCACCCTCAGTGATAGTGAAGACTTCCCTCTGTCTTATATTCTGCAATCGGAGATGATGAGGTCTTCGTATCTCCTGCGGACGCTGTCTTTCTAAACTCTTCTTCCCAGTTTTCTGTCTGGAGGACAGAGGTTCTTGTTACTGGTGGTAGTGGCTGTGGCTGTGGTTGAGGTGGTGGTGGTGGTGGTAGTGGCTGCGGAGGTGTCATCATCATGGGCTTGACCTCACACACAGGCCTAAGTATCAGGTGGGGCAGGATTCTCTTTCTTATTTTTCCTCTCCTCCTCTTCCTCTTCAATCCTGGCTTCCTCCTGGATCGCCTCCATGGTCAGCTCGTCCAGTAGTCGCCATGCATATACCAGGTGCATCTGGAGTTCAAGAAGTTTACTGATTCTATTCATGTAAACGAGTGAACGCTGGGTAGCCAGACTATCAATCAATCACTAGGGATTATAGTCGCTTATGCACTGTGTGCTTGTGCGACTTGTTTCAGTCCTAGGCTGGACCTGAGGCCCCTTTCGGGGCTCTCTGCCCTTGGCTGGGCGATAGCCCCTCTAGGGAAGCACTCGGCCTAGGTTGGATGCCGCCCCAGGCTGGGCAACATTGCTCCCCTAGAGAGGCACTTAGCCCTGTGCTGGGCTTTTAGCCCAAGTGCTGGGCCTTTGCCATAGCTTTTTCGGCAGACCCTAGACCTTTGACATACAGTCCATATCCACACAGCTGGCGAGGAAAGAAGGAGAAGGAACCCAGAAAAGGCCACGCAAAAACACCACGGAAGCGCCCCAGGAACAGCCACACAGGGCACACCAAGACCCGCAACCACGCGCCCCGACCTAATGGCCAGGTCGGTTTTATTGTCACATCTAGTCCAGTTGTGCTAATGGACTTCCTTATACCAATGTTGTGTGAGCCACCCATTCAATTGGTAAAGCAATGATTGAGTTTTAAATTTGGTGCATTGGGTATTATTGTTGAATATGAATTTTGTGTACATAGTGTACTTGTCCGTTTTCCGAAAATATTTCCCAATCTGGGGGAAGGTTTGCCCTTCCATTTTTAATATCTTAATTTGGTGACTATGTAGGTTTTGTTTTTGACGAAGAGGAGGAATCGTAAGGATCATGATTGTTTTGTAGTGGGTCGTCATGAGCCAAATTAAAGACCCTTGGTTTTTTTCATTAACTGGGACCCTCTAGTGTCCATATGAGCTGGGTACTGCAATATCTCCTTCTTGCGACGAGTAATTGCAGTAGCCAGACTAACGAACCCTACGCTTTATATGTCTGAAGAACGGACGTGAAGGAAAACATCCTCTTACACCAAAACTAACAATAACCAGTTCACAATCAATAAAACGGAACGCGCGGACCTAAAAGAAACACTCACTTCCACTTTTGTAACCTACAAACACACTTTATTATCACACCTACATATAAAAAACATACAATCTTACAAGTCAGTGAAACGAAGTATTTATAAGCACACTTCAATCTTTTGACATAAAACAGAGAAAGGAAGTGTTTATAGGCACACTTCTATTTTCTAACTTACAAACACACACACACACACACACACACACACACACACACACACATACACACACACACACACACATACACACACAAAGACAAACAAATATTTTGGCAATTTGACTCCTACCGCTTTGTTGGAGTTGGCCCTGAAGATGGCTGTGTTGTTGGGGGTTATGGCAATCTCTTATCGTCTAAAATTGCGTCTCATTCTGGCCGCAGGTTTTCCCACGTCTGCTTATGAGGAAGGAGAAGGAAAACTCTTTTGTGTTCAAACGGCAGTCCAAAAAACCTCTGTCTGACTCCGGTTGTTGTTGCTGTTGCTTCTGTTGCTGTTCTCTCTACTTCTTAAGTCTGTACCTCTCAGTCCATTCTTCTTGTTCATTCTTGATTTCGGTTTTAAACACCTCTTCTATCAGGTCTTGGGCTACTTTTAACATCCTGACATTTTCAATCGTATCAGGCTTGGATATCAGGTTTTGACTGACACGATGTAAATTCACTTGCGATTCTTTCAACTTAGCTAGTCTTGAAGGCATCTTCCTAGGTTGACGAGTCAACAATGGATGGTCTGACTGGAGACCGCCTCGCATTATATGGCTCAAGAGCGGATGCGATAGAAAACATCCCTACACATTTTTGTGGTAGGAACGCTATAGCTCATCTCATGGTGGGGAAAAGAGAGAGAGAGAGAGAGAGAGAGAGAGAGAGAGAGAGAGAGAGAGAGAGAGAGAGAGAGAGAGAGAGAGAGAGAGAGAGAGAGAGAGAGAGTCAAAGAGCATGTCTAGTCATACAAAAAATTTAAAAACAAAGCAACACTTTTTTAATAGATAACAATTTTTTATCTAACCAACAATTAAGCAATACATCATATAACATCAATTCATACAATATCAAAGAACCAATTTTTGACAAGGTTGACATGGGTGTGAAGTCAAGTTAGACTTCCACTGATGGAGGTCATTGGGCATTGATGTACACTACGTTCCTAGCTAAAGACAGGAGATATCTATAATGGTCACAAAACCATCGATCTACTTTTTCATCGTTTCTAGAAGAATCACGATCAAAATAAGTCACTAAATGTTCTAAGTGATATCCAAAACTGTGTTGATGGAGAAAATACACACAATATTGCTCACACACCATGGAATATGTGCCTTGTAATTTCACATTATTGAAGCTAGTCGTCTGGGCATTTCTTATAAAATCGATGATGTTGTCTTCCAAAGGCGGTAATCCATACGAGTCAAACTACTCCACACAGCCATCTTGGGGAAAGTAAACGGCTACCCAGTGGGTTCCTGAGAGATGGCTGTTGTCCGTGTTGATGACATAAGCTTGATCGCCTTTAGGTTTGCGATGAGGAAGTTCATCTTTAGCACACACGACAGGATTCCAAGAAGCGATGTACGAACTGTTTTTCATAATGATGTTCTTGTTCTGACCACCTGGACATCATCATGTTCTCTTCGTCTTTGTCTTTTTTGGTGGGTGGTTCTGCTTCCACTATATCCTCCCATTCCATTTCCAAAGATTCTCTACCATTCAATGTGAGATAAGAGTCTTCCATAGCTTCTAATAGTCTAGGAAGACTTCTCTCAAACTGTTGATTTCTATCCTATTGTCGAATTCTGCATAGAAGATGACGTTCACCGTATCGGTTGGAGCTTCTGCAAACTGAAGTCCCACACGAATCTGGCCGGATTTTATAGGGTGGAGTCGGGCTTCATCGATATTGGTTTTGTAAGCGGCTTTGGTATCAGTCATCAAATGGAAAGCGGCACTGCTGCGATTCAGTCTGAGACGGACATCCACTCCGATCAGCAAATACTTCTCTTGTAACCACATATCCAAATGTAAGCGATCCATCAGTTCTAAACTACATCCATCCTTGATTTTGTTTCTTCGGTCGTTGAATCCCACATTGTGGTCTGGTTCTTTATCTATGATCAAATTGGTGTCGTCAAACATGCCTGCCTTTTCAGGTTTCCATAGCATGCAAACATCAAGAAATGTGTCCTTGGCTTCTTTTCCGTACGTCAAGAGATTTTCCAGGTACGCTTGGTAAGGGTACGTATCATTGCTGCCTTTGAACAGTTTGTTATTCAAATGCAAATCCACTTAACTGAACAAGGAATGCATGAAATTGTTGACGGTAGATAGCTGTATATTACCGTCTATATAACTTCCAGCTCGATCGAGAACTTTGACTTTCAGGTACAAGTAAATACTATTCAGATCAATGTAATCTTCGGGCTGTCCTTTGATTTTAAATTCGATGGGAGCTGATTCTGAGTCCTTAAAAGAAGAGGTGGGATGAAATTCTATCCATTGGGATTCTTGCATTGTCATCATGGTGGATGGCATGGCAAACAGATCCAGTTCCGACTTGGAACATGCGCAATACTCTCGATGCATCATTTTTTTTTTCTCTCTCTCTCTCTCTGACTTTTTAATAATCAAAACGTCTCATTCTCGGAAGGTTATTCTTTTATTGGTTTTTCTAGCCCTGTGTGTGTGAAGGCCTCTGGAGGGGTGTCTTCGTCGTCGTGTTTTTCGGCCTTGTTAGGGAATCATGGATGCCTAGCTCAGCAGCTTCCAGGGCACTTATAGGAGATTCTCGTCGGCCCAAAATGTCTTTGCAAGTTTGAAGCAAGACATTTTTGCCTGCTCTCAATTAGGCGTCTTTGGAGTTTTGTTTGTCGATGATCACAATTTGGAGAAATTCTTTGCCTTGCGTCAAAGCAGTATTTTTCAAGGCGTGCAATCCTCATGTCACCATCGGTTTCAAACAAGGGCCACCGAACGAAAAGCCGATTTAAGCATATCTTCTAAACCCTGTCCTCCACTAAAATAATAGCCTGTTGGAATTTCCAACATATAGACGTGCAGAGAAGTATTGCGGGGTGCTGTTCGTCTGTTAGAGTCATCTACATTTTCGTTTTGATTCAAGTATTGTTGCGCTTGGTCGTCATGACTTCGACCTCAAAAAAGTTGTACTTGTCAGTGATGTTTAGGATTTGGGTAGGTTGGATCATTTCGAATAAAGTCACTTCCCATTGGGCTTCATGATCCTATTGGATGGCCTGAGGTAATTTGGCCGTGAAACAGTATAATGAGTTTTTGGGAAACACATCCATGCAACTGTCACTGGGTAACGTTAATTAAAATTGGTTGTTCATAATTCCAGAGTTCTACTGTTCGGAGGTTCACTGGAGGTCAGAGGAATGGATTAAAGAGGATTGATGTTGTTGTTTGGTGGTGACTGTTGTGAGGGTGACTGATGTTCTGCGCAAGACGACTCCCTTTGTTAACGTTAGAGTATTTCAGGGAAGGATTGGTATGTAACCGATGCAACTGCTCCGTAAAATGGTCCACAATTGTTTGTCTCCTTGTTGCAAACTCAAATTGGCAATGGCTGCACCGAAAACAATACACCACAAAGATTTGGCAGAAAAAGACGATTTGCGTTTTAGGCACACGTTCTCCACAAGGATGGAGTGGTCACTGTGGTGGTTGAGGTTGTGTTGAAAGGCATAATGGTCATTTCCTTTTATAGTCGATGACTTGGGAAGCGTCGATCCAAGAGTCAAAACTTGGCGGATATCCTTTCCAATGTAATTTGACTTCTTTGACACGACGTTTTCCCACTTTACGGGTTCTTTGATCGAGAATGCGTTCGATGTCGTACAATTCGTCTTCTTCTTTGGTCACACGTTTTAACTCGGGCAAGTAAAACGTTCCTTTTAACACTTCCCCGTTCATGTCTTCCAATTTGTAGACGGCATGATGATGGCCACGCACTCGTCCAGTGACAAGAGACAATTCGGTGGTCCAGTTGGGTAAGTAACCTATGTCAAAAGTACGTTTGGTTTTGCCAATCCGTACCCAATTTCCCGTCGTCAACTCTCCACCTTTCTTGGGAACAGCCACAGTAGGGGACGTACCAAACAGGCGCTCAAATACGGTCACTTCGTTTTCGGGAGTCACTTCTTTGGGAGCACATCCGATGCTATAGTAAGATTAGTTTTACGCTTTGAACTGGTGCGATAAGACGTCGATGTGCTTGATAGTGTGTTGATGCGTAAAGTATTTCCACTTGCGTTCTTTCAAGGTGCGTTGAAAACGTTCCACAATGCTGGCTTTGGTTTCGGGAATCTCGGTGGTGAAAAAAAAATGAATGTCTCGTTTCTTCAATTCTTTTTGGAAAGCTTGGTTCAGAAATTCGGTGCTCTTGTCGGTTTGCCATCGAAGAGCGTGACGACGGCTTTCTTTCAACACCAGTTTTAAGGCTCGCACTAACTCAGTGCTCGATTTGGAAGTCAATGGCATGACCCAGGCAAATTTGGAAAAGACGTCGAGGACACAAATACAGACATTTGTAGCCACGATTGTAGGTGGCCAAATGAGAGACATCGGCTAAATCGGCGTGCCATTGATGATCGATGCCCTCCACTCGGGTCCGACCTCTGGCAAATTTTCGTCGAATGGGTTTGTGTAAGGTGTACGTGGCTTGTTCTTGTAACCATCGTTGCACTTCAGGTAAACGTAAAATTTTGAGTCGAGTTTTGGCAGCAAGATACAATTTCTGAACTCCTCCGTAACCAGCAGGAATGGATGGATTGTAATAAATGCTGGCAAACACATTCTCCATCATGACTTTTTGCTTTTCTTAATATGTCACCCACTCTTCACTGATGCTACTTTGAATGGGGTGAGATGATATTTAGGAAACGGCTTTACGTGTCCGACGTGCCACTGGAGTAGAAGTCGAGGGTGGTGGTGGTGTTGGTAATGGGATGGCTTTTGTCTTCCTTTCTTTTTTCACTTCTGGTTTCCCTTCTTTGTTTTTGACTTCTGTCGAAGGAGGAGTGGACATCATATTTTAATCCCAAGCTTTAAATTCTTCTCACTGGGTTTGTGGGGGAAGGGGTCAACAAGGATGCTGCAATCTCTCTAGGGATGGTAGCTGCTGACGGTGTTTGAAAGACTTCTGGAGCCTCTGCCTCCTCAGGCATCAGGGGACTGCGTCTGTCTTGGTCACTGGGGGTGGTGGTGGTGGTGGTGGTGGTGATGGACTTTTCATCAGGGTCTTAAAATCTTTCAGAGTCGGTGGAGCTGTTTCGTCTGAAACTTTCGGGTGAAAGAGTTGAAGTCGTTGATACACTTGACCGTACCATTGCAGTTTTTCCGTTTCTGCGATCCATCAACGATTGCAATTCGTGTTGTAACTGGCAAATCTCGGACAAGTAAATGTGGGGTCTGTTGTTCTTGCCAACGATGGAATTCCATCCATCGCTTGTGAGGCACTAAAGTCAGTTTTCGTTCTTCCATCGACTCCAAAGGTCACGTCTAAGATCTTTGGACCCCAGAGACCCTCTTTTATCTTCTTGATCCTTTTTATCTTTGAGCCATTTGTGAAGCAGTAACACCCACGAATCCTGTAATCAGTGGTGTCAATATGGCTTTTAGTATAGGTGCTAACAATAGGTGCACAAATCCTCCGCCTTGTACCAACATCTTTTTCTTTTGACGGATGGGTATTTTCTTTCGGACCATTTGGCGAAGAACGTGTCGATGCTTGGCTAATAACTCTTTCTGATGTTGAAACAAAGGTATCGTTCCTTTCAAGACATTCAGACAACATTAGTACTCGGTATCGATGACGTCTTTGGACGCAGTTTGACTGAGTTGTTTTCTCAAGGGTGGAGGGGCTTTGGACAGGACCGACAACACCCCCCAATGTTTGGATGAACGAGGAGGCAGTCCGTCCCTTTCCTATCCTTTGAGGGTAGAAGAGGGATGGCTTCTGGGGGTGACATTTTGTTTGTTCCGGGGCACACACACAAATTACACTCTTGGACTATCCTTCCTGAAAAATGTGACGACTTTTTGCCTATATTGCCAAACAATCCTCCCCTTTGGTTGCTCCTCTTTTACTTTGGCCGATGGGACCTTTTCAGGGGCAGACGCCGATGCTTGGCTAAGCGCTTTTTCGGATGCTGGATCAAACGTCGAGACTGTCCTTTTCTTTTCCCTTTGCCTTTTTCGACAGAGGGACGAAGATGGTGGTGTTGTGCACTTCTTTTAGGGGACATCTTTTGGTGTTCAGGAGCACAAACGCACTGATACCCATCGTTTGGCCGATATCTTTTTATAGTGGAATGCATCGCCACTGATCGTCTTTAATGCGTATCAACTTGATGACAAGCATCATTCGACGTGGAGGGGTTCGCAACAGACTAAATCGGGACAGTTCTTGCTTGGATAAATCCAGTAAACTCTATAACATGCCCAAACTCACTTGGACTATGATTTTGGGGGCATTTACTTTGTTAGCTGCTTCCGCATGGGCTACAGAGGTAAAGGGTGTCACCGCTGGAGGAGAAGCTCCTGGTTTCCATTGTTTCATCACATTAGGAAGAACGGGTGTCAAATTGGGTTTGGCCGGCATCACCAGCAACGGAGAAGTGCTGGAACCTGAGGATACTGGAGACGCTGCAGGTCGTGGTTTTGGGCTGTATGGTTGCGTCCTGGCCGAAGTGTCTCTCTTGCGGGTAGAAGCTGTTTTCAGGGGGCTTTTCTTTTTCTTTTCCTGGGGACTTTTCTTTTTCTTAGGTTGTGACCTGGTCTTGACACCACTGCCATTTTTATTCTGGGTATCTTTGAGATGGGGAGTGGCTTGTTTCTTGTGGATGACTTTGGGGGCATTGAGAACCCATTTTAAGACGGAACGAATGATGACAACTCCTAGAGCAGCTACCTCCATGTTTCAAAATGATTTGCTTTTGGGTTGAGTGTCGATGCGTGGATCTGCCAGTTGCATCAATGGTACTTTGTTTCAGTAAAAAAAAAGCGTTTGGTTTGATATGGAGTGTGAATAATGCCTTGCAGTAATTGACTTGCTGTCACCGTAATCCATCGTAAGACTTCTCTGAGACTGCCTTCTAAGACAACCACGTATTTGAGGATTTGTTTCGCGACTGATGTCCTACAATGCACGAATCAATTTGACGGGAAGAAAAGACTGAAGGGACGTCATGTTGACAGGTGCGAGATAGACCAAAGGTATCCGAGTTTTTGAGAGATTTTTTTTTGTTAAGTCGACGGGGACGTGTACATGACAGGTCCTCCGTCTTGGCAGAACTGGTGAAACAAATGGGTACGAAATCGCATGTAATCGGGGGTGGGGGGTGGGTTTTAAATCCACGAGTAAATAGGCGTGTTGGGATTGAATGGCATCGTTGTAAGCATGTGTCAGCCAAGGAGTTCCTAACTGTTTGGCTAACACTTGTACTTGCGATTTATCTCTAGGGCATTGAGACTGATGGTGAGATGGGCTTAACTTTGTTGAAACAAATGTTGGGCGATGTAAATGACACTGGCATTACGATGTGATGCCCTTTGCGCGCAAAGCACAGTTTAATTTCTTCTTCGTCTTCTCCTAACATATTGTCGAAGATGAACAAATGAATTTGACTGGGGTCAGATATGATTCCGTCGTCTTCGCCAGGAAGGCCTTCAACAAACACAATGGAATCGTCTTGACTTTCTCTCAGGAGGCTGTACGCCGATTGCCACTCTTTGTAACAGCACACTATACGTTGAGGTGGACGATCGATCGAATGATGTTTATGTTCGATCAAACGTTTGACAAATTCGGTTTTGCCTGAACCGCTCGGTCCAACAATTAACATGTTAAAGGGATGGCGAAGATATAAGGCCTCCCAACTGGCACGATTTAAGTCTTCCTCGATGACTTTGAAAGTGGTGGAAAAGGCACCAGAGACAGCAGAGGTAGCCATAGTGCAGGGAATGTCACATTTGAAATGAAGACAGACAAGACAAGACTTTTTATACTTTTTTCAGGACACGTTTGTATAAACAAAAAAAAAAAAAATTTAAGATAGAACACGAAAGACAAAAAGACATATCAGCCAAATGGTTAAGTGCATCACTAAAATACACATCAAAACGATCAAAGTAGAATATAAACAAGTTACTGTACGACATGTTTGGCACGAAGGTGACAGTTTGCCGCTTTGTTTGTCCAAGCCTCGAAACCCAGACTTTTCCAGTCACGAACATCTGACCAGAGAGGGTTTAAGTCACAAACTACACAAACATCTTCGTAAACATCTTCTACGACTAAAAATTGACTTATCTTTTATCCGTACAGTTCGAGAAGCATCGAGATGAAAGCGCAAGGCTTTTAACAGAATGAGTCTGTCGTGTACACTTAAAGGTACCACCCTCATGTTTTAGGTGGTATCTCACAGTATAGATCGTACCGAGCCCACAAGGAATCAGCTGGTAAACGAAATCCCAGAAAGCAATTCACAAAGACACACATCTCACGTCGACCCAAATTCATTGGATACAGTGCTCGTAAAAAGAGTTGGGAATCCACCACACTATGAATACTGTCATTGATTTCCTTCCACAGCAATCGTTGAATCACTGATGTTAACGGTCGTGGCATGGTAGCCAGTTTTTTATACCTCTTTTTGTCGAGGTTAATAAATATACTTTTTGCACAGAACTGGTCGTACTCTGTCGACGTATCCAAAATAGTTTAGTCACTAACTCACACACCACACGTCGCACAGACGTTTCCTCTCGAAACAAGATTTGTTCGTGTGAAAGATTTCGTTAATCCTCTAGCTCTTCGTCTGGATTTCGATGTAGTATAAATAGCCTGTAAGAAGTAGGATGAGTAGCAACCAAAGCCTTCTGGTCCTCGTCCATTTGAACAATGTCAGGAACGCTTTCACATCAATCAGTCCTCTTATAGCATTTAGGTACCAGTGGTTCAAACATTGGCGACGTAACGGATGCAGTTGTTCTTTGCGTTGGACTTTTATTTTGACCAGCTCTCGGTAAATGCATTTTCTCAACTCCACAGGCAAACCACAAATATTTTCTTGTAAAGCATCCATCCACAGATTACTGAGGTTGTGGCATGGTAGCCAGTCTTTATACCCTCTTTTGTTGGAAGTAATAAACATAGTGACCTCCAAGAATCAGGAATCGCTTGGTCGTAGTATCCTCCCATAATCAGTCTTCGTTTACTTTGGAAAAGAGCACAGTTTAAAAATGGAGAAATGATTCTGAGTTTGCGTTTCACTTATATTTTGACAAACTCCCGGTCAATGCGTTCTCTCAACTCCACAAGCAAACCACAAATGTTCTCTTGTAAAGTATCCGTCCAGAGAATACTGGGGTGCCACTAATGGTAGGTAGTGACAGTGCGGAGGCCATCGAGCATGTTCCAGCGTAAGCGGAATCTTTCTGTTCCCATTGGTAAAGTGACACACCGCAACTAAAGCACTTGACTTTATCACCTTCGCCCAAGTAGATAAATACGGCCGTGGTTAAATCTTCGGTGGTAGGTCCTCCCAGATATTTAGTCCACTATCCTTGGAAGATTTGGAATCGACTTTCAAAGTCTCAGTATTCAGGTAAACGCACAGGGAACGAATATTCTTCTTTCACAGGTTCATTTCGATCAGGGTACGGTGAAATCCGTAGTAGTTTGTGCAGTTTTGGATGACACCCGTAGGATGGGAGTCACATGGCTTCACGTGGAGGATGACACAATGAATTCCAGTAAAGTGATAAGGTGTACGATAACGAGTGGCGTCGCTTTCGTATGCATCAGGTTTGACACGCACAGCATCAGTTTCCATGGAAGTTGTTGTAGTAGTGGTAGTAGTAGTCATAGCAAAGTTCCCATGATGTGGTAATGAACCATAGCGTACGGCATCCAAGCAAGGCACAGCATCGCACTCCCACTTGAGAATCAATGAACTTGAATGGTGTCTGTTTGAAATGATTCATCTTTCTCGCTTGGTGTTTGTAGTCACAATGAACTATCGAGCTTGGACGTTTTCCCTTTCTGTTATACTGGTCGTAATGAAGTCTCGAGCTTGGACATCTTTCCCTTTTTATGCCTAGTTTTGGAAGTCTTCCTTTTATCTTCCTGGACAACGGTACTACCTTCTCTAAGGTACCGTCATACATGCACCTTAGTGTGAAGAGTGTAAAGGACACAGAAAGGTAACGACAATGCGGTGATTATCGATTATGTTCCAGAATAGCTGAATTTTTATAGATACATCGACCCATACGCAACCTCTGACTACAACTGAAACACTGTACATCGTATCAGAATCCAGTCTCAGGTCCCAAGTAGACGAATGCTGTTCTAGCTAAAACATTCGAAGTAGATAATCTTTCCCTATCCTGGCCATTTTTTAAACGTTTCCAATCGACTGGCAAGGAAATAAACGATGTCACATTTGCTACCAAACCGTGGACTTGGAACACGAATGCTACATTCAAAACTACCAACCCCAACAGGAGGAGGAGGAGGAGGAAGATGACCAGAAGAAAGAGTATTTCATCTTTTTCGATTTCGAATGCATGCAAGAGACCGGCATTCACATTCCTAATTTCTGCGTGGCTCATCGAGCGTGCGCGAAGTGCATCTATGAGCCTATCTTTAGTCATTTCCCTCACAGCCGTAAGATTCCAGGAGGGCGTAAAAAATCTTTCGGGGACCGATCACGCTGGCCGATTTCGCCCAATGGATCCTAAACCCCATCAACGAGACGTGGAGTCAAGAGGACATCAAAAATTATGGAGATTACCATCGCTATGCCACGGTGATGGTTCACAAGTTCTCGGGATGCGATGGTCAGTTTATTCTGAAATACTATACGGAACAAAGCATCGAACGTCCGAAGGTCACCTTGAATGGAGCCAAAATCATCTACATGCAAGTGGGACAAGTGGAGTCTAAAGTTAGAACAGCATGGATACCAAGTGGTGGATATGTGGGAACACGCGTACGATCACCGTTTGAAATCCGATTCCGAGTTTAAACGTATCGTGGAAAGTTTCAAGCTGGTGGACCCACTGAACCCGGGGCATAGTTTTTACGGAGGACGGATGAATACCACCTCTTTTCTGTACCTTGCCGACGAGGAGAAAGGAGAAGGAATCAAATACTTGGACGTGTGTTAGCTGTATCTTTACGTGTGCAAATATTGTCACTTTTTCCGCAGGGCATCCACATTTGCTGACGGAACACATCGACCTGGACAACATTCGAGAATACGAAGGATTGATTAAATGTAAAGTCTTTCCTACCACGGACTTGTACCATCCCGTTTGACCTCACCATTGCCAAGCAAAACTGATGTTTCCTTTGTGTCGTACTTGTACCGAAATGTGCAACTAATGATGCGATCGTTTCATCTTGAGTGCAAAAAGTCAAATCACTATGTTTTAAACGCCATGCCCCCTTTTATATAAAATGTAAAGTCAGTGTCTTCCTTTTATAGAAAGGGTCAGTGTCTTCCCTCAGAGTATTCATTTCACTCTCAATCCTACCAGAAAGATGGAAGAGCCAACACAGATCGAACTTCTGATCAGAACTTTGTGAGGTGTCATATGAAGGTTTTCTTCAGAGAAGCCGACGGACTACTCCCCCTCATTTCGAGATAAAAGTCAAGATACTTGCTATATCTGTCAGAAGAATGGGCAGTGGGCTACAGAGTGCCCACAACGTCAAAGCAAGACAGCCATTAAAGAGACAAAGGTCAAGATACCTGTTACCATTGTCAAGAGAAAGGACATTGGTCTTCAGACTGCCTTAGGAAACAACAGGGTCAGACGGCAGAGATGGGTTCCGAACAGGAAGAAGAGGTACCCTCCTTAAAATAAGAACCAAGACACGTCCAGAAAGAAAAGAAAGAGACGAGAAGAAGACGAGGAGAATGTGAGGAAGAAGAAGAGAAGAAACTGTGACAGTGAAGAAAATCATAAAAGGACAGAGTGAAAAAGACGAAGAAGAAAAATGAACTTCTTAAAGTGATGTGTTGTGTTGTGAAATTGGATTGTAAATTTGTATCAGAGAATATACCAGAAACAAAAAACGTGTTTCTTAGTTTTGATTTTTATACTTAGGACCTACACTCACGCACTCACACACGTAAATCATGGTGAAAAAGGATTTTGAATTTTTAATTGATTTTGGCAAATATGGAGTAGTTTCTTTTCGAGAGAGATGGGGAGCCCTGAAAGGTATCGTTGGGTGTTGTTTTATTTAAAAAAAAAAAACAACAAACAAACTCAGGAATGGGAAGTAATGAGCTTTAACTGCCTTATCACTTTGTCACAGCCGAGACCTACTTCTGGACCTGCTACTGTTGATGATTTGGTAGAAATCACTAGGGTTTGTATCTCAGGCGTAGTATGTGTGTGGACAGGGTTGGGCTGTTTGGCTCGGGAAGGTCTTTGTCTCTCGACTCGCATTGAAGATGTCTGATACATTTCTTTGAGACTCCTCAACTCTGCCAAAATGTCTAAGAGTACCATCACCGATTGGCTTTCGCCGTTCTCCTTCTCTCATAGACCTTGTTTCTTCTCTGCTTCTTTTTCTGCCTGTCGTTTTCTTCTTGCCTCTTCTCTGCTGCTCTCGAATGAGAAAGGCTTGTTCTGCTTCTTTCTGCTCTTGCAAATATTTCTCCAATTCTTCCTTCTGTCTCTGTTTAAAATCCTTGACGTACGGTAATGAAGGAGAGGTTGGTGAAGGTGCTCGTACCGGAACAAGTTCTTATGAAGAAGAGAGAAAATCCACTAAATCACAATTAAAATCGTTCTCTTCTAGAAGTAGGACCGTGTTTGCTTTAGTAGACGCTGCTGTGCCATCACTTTTCGTCTCCACGGCAGGTGCACCCCAATTCATCGTCTTCTTAGTTTCCGTCATGTTCTAACTTTGTCGCATTGATTCACTGCGCACAGACGCTAGCGCACCTATATAGGGAATGTTACGTCACAGACATCTCTCTTCGGATTGGAAGACAGACTCCGCACTGTGACTGAATTTTGTAACGCGTGTTAGGATTGTTGAAAAAACTCAATTCGTTTCGATACGCTCTTCCATTATATATAACCGCGGTTCACATGATTCCATTCATCTGTTCTCGTCACAATATGTGGACTAACGTAGAATCGTCTACCCTCCTATCGTCGATGCTGTTCCATCCGATCTATCCCATATATGTCAAATCATCATGGCCTATCACCCAGATGACTGATACAGCCCTTTGGAAACGAAGAATCTATGTGGAGAGGCAAGGCTATATGAAGAGAGTCTTAATCTACGGACCAGATTTCAAACGAGTTTGAGGAAGAGAAGAAGATCCGTACTATGCTCTCTATGTTAACTGAATGGCGTTAACAAATAAAACCAAAGGCCATTTTCAGGGCCACTCCATTGCCATGAAAAGATTTACTCCTTTGCCAAATAATACTTTTGTCTTTCTATGTTATACTTGTTTGTTTGTGTATGTCTGTGTCTATTTCAATATTGTTATATTGTTTTTGTCCCTCTACCACCCTTGTCCCTATACAGTCCCAATACATTTTCATTTGACCCTATACAGTCCCACCATGTTAAATTTTCCTTGTCCATATAGTGTCCCACCCTATTCCCATGTTAACTTTCCCCTTGTCCGTATAGTATCCCACCTTGTTACATTTCCCTTGTTTATATAGTACATAGACCCTGTCTGTAATGCTAATTCGCATTGTCCGTATAATTTTTGTCCGTATAGTACAACCCCCCCAAATTTAACATAGAAGTCTACGTGTCGGTATAGTATTCCAACTCACTACTGCTTTTACAGCTGAACTTTTTATGCATGGAGATGGAGATTTATTACTTTTGGTGCAGAAATAGAACAAGAGTACAAGTTAAAATACATTATTTAAGCAGCTGAAAAAAATGATATAAAGAAACAAGTAGATATCCATAATATTTTAACGTTGAACAAAACGGCAAATGTATAATATATTTCGACTTTCGTGAAAAGTGCTAATAATCTGCAATTATTTGTATAAGAGACCATGCCTAATTTTATAGAATTATTGAAACTTGTTAAAAGTAAAATGGCGTTTTATTAGTAAGTAGTACTATTCACTGGCGCGAAACAGAGGTCACCTTACGCGCACTGGCTAATATAAGTTTATGATCATAATAAAAAGTGGAATACACTTCTTTTATTAGCTTTTTCCGTTTTCACCACTGAACCTCCGATAGAATTTCCTGTGTTATTTTAGGCGACACATATACATCAATTTTGATGAGAATGTTTACAATGTTTCCGCCTACTATGGATGCAATATTGTATACGGAGGAAAATATAGCATTGCAGGTGTTGGGTATTACTGTGAAGGGTTGATTACTTGATGCAGACATTCCAATAACGCTAGACTAAATGTGTTGCTAGGTAGAGTAATTCCAGATTTAATGTATTTTTGACCCGATATTTGCATTATATTATATGGAACAATGCTGTGGTATGACACCTTTCTGTCACATGGAAGACTAGCATTTGTTCACATTCTTATCTAAAATGGTTTATTTACTCATAAAGGTTAACACGAAAAACATACTGTCATAGGGTTGTGTGCCTGTTACGGGATATACCCAATCCAAGCTCTCTGTCCACCGACCTATACCGTCAATATTGCTTGTAACGATTCTTTCTTTCGTAACGTGGCCATATTCCGACAGATGTAGACTTATCTCCGATGCCTCTTGAGCAAAAATGTTCATAGTAATAGTATGAATAAAGTTCCAGAAGGCGGGATAAGGAAAATTGCGACGTTCGCAGCCAATCAGAAAAATGAATTCTGCAAGAAACTTACATCGGCTTATTTGGATCAATCAGATTCGTAATAAGTGATATCTTAGAAAAGATATATTCAAAATATTGAACTGCAATTGTCATACACAAGGTGTACCAGAACTATGATAAAATATAGGATATTGACTGAGTATTGAACAATATTGGACCTCAGGTCAAGCGGCGCGATGCCTGAGTTTGCTCGCATGGGCTGATTCTCACTGATCACAGAACGAACATTAGTGTGTCAGATAAGATGGAATGTCGTATAGCAGAAGTGTTACGATTCTGTGATCTTAAACTAACAGAAAGACGCAAAACCAACAAGTTGTATTAAATGTAAGAAACAATTTTATTCTCTAAGATAAAAAATAGAAATTTAAAAGGAGAGTACAGTTTTGTGAATTTAAAGTATCCTAAACATTCGTAATAGGCACTATCTCATGTCCGCAAGAATAGTATTCCGAATGAATTCCAGATCATCGAATGTGCTGATGTACCAATATAGCTGATTATACTGAATTGCCAACAGCCTTCAATGTCTCCATGACATTGACCAAAACTCCCTTGAATGAATTCTCTGTAATACCAGGATAATATTTTAGTCCAGAGTCAATGAGCATTTTGTAATTCCAATGAATGATCTAAACAAATTAATGCGCTCACATTATATCTAAAACAACATTTATTATCAGACTGATTTTTAAAACAAGAACATGTGAAACAGGAATGAAATAATTGACAACCTCTTCATTCTTATATGCACCTTTAAGGCTTGTTACGTATATGTCATTTAATTTAATTACTTGTATGTTAGTTTTAAATTCTTTTTTTTTTAATTTTTATTTCATTACATGTTATTGTAATGATAACTTTATTCACTGGATTTGATATTTTTCCAGTGAATTCAGTTCAGTTCTGTTAAACCTGATACACACGCAGTAATTGGAAACTTTGTATCTTTTGCTGACCTAGATTTCGGAGCCAGTTTCAGCTCTGTTGTAAACAACTTTTTTTATTTTTTTATTATTGAATCTTATAGTAAGATTCGTTTAGTACAGTCAAATCCGTACATGGCCTACGTGATAATTGACATATGATGTTACTACGTGTCTTGAAAGAGAGTTATCACGTGACCCTATCACGAGGTTCGTTCTGCGTTGTAGTTAGAGTTAAAGTGACGTATCATAGTGTTTTTCTAGTCAGTCATAAATCATACCTTCGGGATCAAAGGTATTATTTTTGTTGTTGCCAGTCTGAATTGAGTTTTTATTTAAAATAATTTATTTTCCCTAGAGACTTTATCTAGTGCTCATCAGAAGTCCTGGACAAAGGCATTTACTGAAAATTATTCGGAATTCTAAAGCCGGAATATTATTCTTGGTGATTCAACAAGGAACTGTTGACACGACAAAAATAGGTTATAGAGGACGTCATCGCCTTCCATCTTGGAACTTCATCGGGATTCGAACTTTTATTCATTTAGAACGTTTAGTGATAGGACTTATATTTTTAGTCATTGGATTAATTTTTGGATTTGAGTCATAAACCGTAAGTCCTTTTTCATATTTTTACCTTGATTCTCTAGGGAAATAAATTATTTTGTTAAATTTACAAAGCTTGTTGGCTTCACTATTTTCTTTGTTACTTTTATACGAGCCTAGACACGTAACAGGCTCTACATGGCAATAATTTATTACTGGAGTCTCAATAGCTTTCACGTGAATATTTCACAATACTTCGCGTCGCAACATAACCCACATGACTCAATCATCCAATGAGAAAACTTGTCTATAAGTTTTTTTTATTAAGATTAGTTTTAAAACTTGTAAACGCCTATTTGTAACTCATATGCAATCTATAGCCATGCCCCAAACGTAAAGAAACAATATAGATATGCATAACAGAGTAAATGAATACAAACTGATTTGTGAAAACGGACGCAATTATCAATGAAAATTGAAATTTCTGAAAATAAGCCAGAGAACTTTATTGCTGCGATTGTCTCAACGATGTTGTTGTGGTGGCGGGAAAAAGTGAAAGCGCAGTGTGCATCATGATTGTCGCCACTGTATTGTCGTTCATCAATCTTGGATAATATCTCATAAAAGGAAACATATCTAATCTGGTGTCCCTGTGTTTCATTAGATTCCGAGTACAGGATCAAATAATTAAAGGCAGTGTGGACAAAAGAGTACTGTTTACGTGAAAAAGTCAGTCTGGCACACATACGATCTGTATGTTTCATAATGACAGACAGACAGACAGAGCGAGAGAGAATTGTGGTGGGAAGAATTCCTTCTACATAAAAGTTTCATCACTGCATGCTTACAAGCAACATACTTAATGGCATTGTTCCTTATGCATTTTTAAAATTAGATTTAACATTTTCTTTACCTTCGCGATATACCACCTTTCAGAAAGGAGGAAATTTAATTCCATAGTGTGGATTTTTGCTTGCATTCTACAAACAATGTTTGCTGCATCTAGTTATAGTTCGAAATATTGTACATCAAAGTGTTAGTAAACTGTGTGCATAAAGGTAAAGTAAATAGATTGATAGATGGATGGATGGATGGATGGATGGATGGATGGATGGATAGAGACTTATTGTTTTAATCATGTTATACAGTTATGTGGAAACAATAAAATTATGCTTAAAAGATGTCGGAATAATATATTTGCTCCTTTAAATTTATACTGAAACAAGGACGAAAGCACATAATTACTACAGTCCATGCCTACGACCTGTACTTGATGGCTCAGAAGACATCTTTGCATTATAAAAGGACAAAAATTATAACCAAACCAAAAAGTAATGGACTTTCTTCTTCAGATCTGAAACCTAATAGGCAAGAGTGCAAATGAATTAATCTGAGACAGTTGATGGCTGATTCGCTCGTCCTTCACGTGTTGGATTTTATTGGATATGTCAACATTTAATCATTTGTGAAATCTCGCCCAAAATGCTTAAAAGGTATTATATTATATGAGACAGGCGTATAATTTAGTCTCTTATTATATTTTGTAGGCTAGACCACTAAAAAGCATTTATACATCACGATTCACCTTCGCATGCCAGTTTTATTAGCTTCATGTGTAAACGTCTTATCCGTATGAGAACATAAATAAACAAAGAAACTCACTGTTTAAACGCTTGTGGAAGTGATATATGTTTCAATACGATGTCACGTCGTAACGTTATATAATTTTAATATTACTGAAGGGTGAAAAGCCAATTCAAACAAAATTAGATGACCGTCAATAAATCAGTTCTTCTGTATTGTATCGGTTGTCGCATTTTTAAATAAATTAATTCAGTTTTTTAAAGGAAATTAAAGACAAGACGAACTATTTAATTCTCTGGGGCCGCGAATGCTCTGATTTGTCAAGAGAAAGAACTAATTCTATCAAATGTATTAGTTGAAAAATACAATTACGAAAATTCGATGGATTGTATGCTATGCATATATATACTTTGTGACTGACCTTTGTCTAAAATCAAGTTAATTGTGTACCTGATCAGAGACACTTAGTTTTTAAACAACATAATAATAGTCTATATTTCTCTGTGATTACTTATTCAGATCATCAATAATTATTGATTATTGATGATGAAGATTTATTTCAATTCGAGCTAAAAATACAATCTTGATTCTGACCTTCTGAACTTACAACCTTCCGTAAAGGATATTTCACATTATGTTTACAGATTTCCAGAAAATGGTAATTGCGACTTAGGTCAAGTAGTAGAGCATATAATCTTGTTTATATAGAGATTTTTTATTCCAACCTTAACATCTGAAGCATGATCGGTCTTATTGCTGCATTCAGTTTCTAATTTTGTTAGATTTATTTATTTATTCAAATTATTATTCACTGGAATTACAAAGTGCCTAATAATATTTTTGGAGTAAACCATTAATTGGAATTATAGCGAATTCAGATAAAGACATTTTCGGATTATATTTTTGTGATACATCAAAAGACTGTTAACACATCACCACATTCCAGGCGATTGACACATTAGAACATTAGAAACTACCGGCTCATCAACTCATTCAATTGGAACTTCTTACTTTTTAGGACTTTTCTGGATTTAATTCACAATACTGTAAACTTTCTTTAAATTTTCAATTTGTATTCAAATAAAGAAAAATTGCAATTATTATATTTTCAAATATATTCTAAATATACATTACGTATGCAATCAAAGCTTGAAGACTCATCACACCACTGATGGATTTTATATAAGGACAAATGAGTCACTATTATGGATCGGGTTTGTAATAATGCCGTGCCTGGACAATGCAGAAAAACGAGTGAATTTGCGACGGTCATCCAGTTGATTTAGTTTTCAAATGAAGATCAACTCCGGTTAGTCAGGTGCACAAATAGTTAACAGAAGTCAACATGCGAATAAGGAAACACATTTGCAAATTAACAAAAAAAGGGCTCCAGCTCTTTCCAATTATTAACTACTGTAAAAGAAACGGCACTATTTCATTTGTTAACAGATAACAGATGATCCTGCTTTGCGCAATTCAGGTAGCTCCTCATTTCAAACCAACTTCTTAAAGTTTATTTACATATCTAGACTGGTTCAAGCGTTCTAAATAAAAAACAGATAAGTCAGTGTACATAATGATTATTTCGGGAAATGTCTGGATATTTAGACCGCAATTTCTATCAAGCTGACGGGACATTCCTGTATAAAGGATTTAAGCACAACTAAAGAGGATTTGCTACATTCATATTTGTAAATTTAAATAAATTAGTTATTTATATATCAGTTGTCATCTAAGCATGGTCGTACTTTTTGAGATACGAATAGAATCTTAGCGCTGAAAGTTTTGAATTAACGTTGTACCAGACTGTCTTTGACGATGACCTATATTTATATCACCTGTCTATATTACCATTTCCTATTTTGTATCACTGTAATGCCTATTCCATTTCATGAACTTTTTATATAAAGAGACATATAGGGTAAGTTTAATAACTTATTTAAAAAAGCATATTAGCTACAAAGCAAAATATAATATACGGTGTATAGAAAAGTTTCCAATCTTGATA
>JAECUM010043791.1:0-23628 GCA_016617855.1 Megalonaias nervosa
TCGATCCCCCAAAATCTTTAACTTGACACGGGCTCATTTCCCCCAAAAATATCTCACCAGGAAAATTTGTGATCGTTTCGAAAAGTCTTATAACATGCATGCTTCGAGTCTTTCCCAGACGTCTCTTACCGAATAAGCTCTGGCTTGATTCCATAAATCTCTTGGTAGGAAAACACTGAAATCAATCCCGTTAAGCGTCTTTCCAAAACAGGCTTGAGATCTATGGAAAACACATTTTACTTCACAAACTCGGGATTAGTGAAAAGGTCTGTTTTGGGCAAGAGGGGAATTGATCACAAATACCTCCGTATAGATCAACTTGAGATCAATACCAAAACATTTCCTGGAAGGTACATTTCAAATAGATTCTTCAAATCCTCATTCAGGTATGCTTGGGATGGATCTCAAAAATATTGTTCCTGACAACGTTCGACTCGTCCCATATTCTTTCTATGGTCAATGATGGGGTTGTTGCCATACGCCTGTATGTTTTCAAGAATTATATCTACATCAGGTTTTGTTTATTATTGGGAGCAGTACCAAAACGCTAGTGGAAAAATCAATTTGTCTTACCAAAAGCCTCTACTAATACGGTTAAACTTCATAAAATATTGTGGGGTATTTGAAGTTGATTCTGGACGAGTTCTGTTGTTATGCTTCTAAACCATATCTCTGGGTCATTGTTTCGCCGGGTGTTTTCCGAGTTCTTCCTCCACCAATGATACTGAGAGCCATTGATAGCCTATCGTATGCTGAAAAATGGCGTTAAGACCAACAACGACCACAACAACATCACATTTTATTCGTTAACTACTTATCTATAAAATAAACAGGATGGTATTTTACTGAGAATTTTAAATAATTTAGGTGCAGCACCTTTTGGTCAGGTGGAATCTTCCAGAATATTTATCGGTATATCGTAGCAGACTGATGACACCTCTGCTGTATATGTCAAACGTTTAAAGTTATTTTCTTGGTAGACGATAATAATCATATGCATAGGATAGCTGATAAACATTACTTATAACACATGCACTGTACACACTGTACATAAACGTACCGGGAGGAAAAAAGGTTTATGGAATCCTCAATAAAATCATCTATTCATCACGTCAATATATTTCATTTGAGATAATGAAAGATCTGGATTACACTAACATATCAACCACCCTATAGCAGATGGCCTTTTACGGAAACGAATGAGAATAAGTTAAACAAAATCAAAGAATAAACTGAATAATTTACATGTAACATTATTATCCTGTGGTGATAACAATAAACCGAGAGTGTCGTCCCTTTCAACTGGAACTTCAAATGTAATATAGTATATCAATTATTTAGGTTTTACGTTAATAAGCTATTTTAAATTTGTGTCATATTTTACCGTTGAGTTTATTAGGTTTAATTCATATATAAATGTATCCAGAAGAATTTATATCTAACATTGTTTTCTGTAAATTCCACCTCTGTTTTTGTTGAGTCATTACATTAATTTTAAATCTTGGGACAAATGTATACTTTTACAGTTTTACAGTTTGAATGATTGCAATTTTTCTACTTTGGACCTTATTTTTGAGTCTTCTGATACGATTAAATGTGTAAAAACTACATTTATAGAAATAGACTAGATAATTTGTCTTTTTCTTCAAAGTTACTTTTAAAAATATTATTTTTGATGATATCTTACACTGTCTGAATACGACAGTAGACTATTATTACTTTCATACATATAAATTTAGTTAGAAAATATATGTATCATTTTCGTAATGACCGTATAATTACTCACAACTGTACTCATTAAAACTAAAGAAGCGTTTTAAAGTAAATGGTAGAGAAGAGTTATTTTAGGTGTGTATAGGTTTGCACAAATGAAAATAAAAGATTAAATACGCCGGATTAAAGGTACGGTTAATCGAATAATATTAGCGCACATCACACAAGCAAATCAGAAAAGATTTTCACATAAATGAATCCTATCAGATGGGTAACAAAATATCACCTGAGGTACCCGCTGGTTACCAATGGTCAGTGAGCTATAAATTTGTTCTTCTGAAATCGATAGACAGGAAATTACTAGTCATACCCATGAAAATCGTTTCGCTGGTCATATAGGAGCAAATAAGACTTATTACAAGATATTGAATCATTTCTATTGGCCATTAATTAAAAATGATGTTTCTAAATACTGTAGATTTTGACACACTTGCGAAATGCTTGGAAAACCCAATCAGAAGTTATTTATGACTCATGTGCAACGTATTCCTGCATTTGACGATCCAATTAACAGAATAATTGTAGATTGTGTCGGTCCCTTATGTAAGATCCAATCAGGCAACCAATGCTTGTTGACCATAATGTGTGCATTGCCAGGATTCCCAGAGGCAATTCGTTTACAGAATATTAAGGCTAAAACCATAGTAAAAGCTTTGATAAGGTTTTCTGGTATTTTGACAACTTTTGTCATTTCTAAATCTGCCCAGTTTAATCAAGGGTCCAATTTTATGTCTGGAATTTTTCAGCAAGATATGCATGAACTAGGCATCCAACAGTTTAAATCAGCCTATCACCTTAATCACCTGAAAGTCGAGAACCTTCAGAAAGATTGCATCAAACTTAAAGAATATGATTTGGCCATATTACTTTGATACAGGAAAAGATTGGGATGAAGGTGTTCATTTACTGTTATTTGCTGTTACAGAATCACTTTGTGAAGTATTAGGTTTTCGTCCATTTTAAATAGCTTTTGGATATACCATCCGCGTATTATTGAAGTTATTAAAGGAAAAACATATTTTAACCAATGATTCAGAGACTAATCTTCTTGATTTTGTTTTTGATTTCAAATATAAGTTGTGAAAGGATTGTAACGTGGCTGGAACAAATCTTAATCTACTCAGACAATAATAAAATCAATGTATGACAGGAATGCAAACGAAAGGAGTTTTCAGCCTAGTGACAGGTATGGCTATCTAGCCCATACCTCAAAATCCTCTTCAAGGTAAGTATTAAGATCCTTTAATAATTGAAAAGAATGTAAGTGACTAAAATTATGTCGTTAAACACTCCTGGGAGGTGGAAACAGAAACAACCATGACATTAACATTATAAATTCCACACTTGTGAAACAGCTTCCTTCCAGGGTGACTCCTCTCGAAGAGAAATGTTTGAAAGGAAATTCAACATTTACTGGAGAATGGTTTTATTGAACCAAGTAAATGTAATTGGATCTGGTCGTGTATTCTTGTGCCAAAACCAAATAGTATTTTCCGTATGTGTACTGACTATAGAAAAGTGAACAGTCTCACCAAAGCAGATTCATTACCAATGTTAAGAATCAATGAGTGTGTTGACAAATTTGGAAATGCAACATATTTCACCAAGTTTGACCTTTTGAAGTGCTTCTGGCAAATTCCACTCACTGAAAGTGCAATAGGACTTTCGGCATTTGCCACTCCAGATGGACTTCATCAATATACAGTGATGCTGTTTGGTATATACAATTCTCCCTCAACATTCCAGCGTTTAATAAACACGATTGCATCTGTTCTGGACAACTGTTGTTTCGAAGTCGTATGAAAAGGAAATTCTTAGTCTAGCCTGTGAAACTCGTTTGGCTGGTCATATAGGGGTCAATACGATTTATCACAAGATCTTGAATCATTTGTATTGACCGCAAATTAAGAGTGATGTTTCTAAATACTGTAGAGCTTGACACACTTGTGAAATGGATGGAAAACCAAATCAGAAAATGCTTAAAGATCATCTGCAACCTATTCCTGCATTTGATGAACCATGCAGCAGAATAACTGTAGATTTTGTTGGTCCCTTACAAAAAGATCCAGTCAGGCCACCAAAACGTGTTGACCATAACGTGTGTTTTCACAAGATTTCCAAAAGCAATTTCTTTGACGAATATTAAAACTAGAACCATAATAAAAGCTTTAATAAAGATTCTTTTTACAATTTTTGGCATTCCTAAATCTGTAGAGTCGGAGCAAGGGTCAAATTTTATATCTAGCATTTTCCAGCAAGCTATGCATCAGTTAGGCATCCAACAGTTTTGATCGTCTGCCTATCACCCTTACGTCATCGTCTAGAACGATACATGGAAACCGTTCGGTAATTCTTTGATCTAGTCAGTGGTGCAAAGTAGACAAGCAAATTTAAGTTAAGGCGAGTTATGCCGTGCTTGTGTTATATTTGTAGGACATATTGTGGGACATGTTCAAGTTAAATCTGTACAAACTAAGGTCAAGACAATATCTGAACTCCTAGTGCCTGTCAGTAAAAACATGGTATGGCTGGATATTATCGGAAATGTTGCTCAAATTTTTCCATAATTGCTGAATCCCTGGCCAATTTATTGAGTAGGAAAACCAAGTTTCAATAGTGTGGCAAACTTCAGGAAGCTTGTGATAAATTCAAGACCATAATTAAGAGTGCACCATTTTCAGCATGAGATTTCAACCAATCGTTGAAAATGTCTGTTGTTGCAAGTGAGGTTGGGTTTGTGGAGTATTTATTTAAGAAGAAAAAATGGTGCAGATCATCTGATATGGTGTTTCTCTAAACAATTAAACATGCACCAGAAAGTTTATTCCATAATCGAGAGGTAATGTTTGGCTTTAATATTGTCTCTGCAACAGTTTGAGGTTTATATTAATTCAGCTCTTTCTCCTATGAGAGGAGGTTTTATTAATTGCATGTTTAATTTTTGTCCTTGACTGTAGATTGTTATGATCATTCATTAACAATATAATACTTTGCTATTTTTGGTCCGTGAATCTAGATTTTATTTTAAGATAATGAGCTAAATGGGTTGTATTTATGTTTGATTTCCTGACTATAGACTTGTGTACAGTTTGAAGTATTGTTCCGATTGGATGATTGAAGTATTGCAACATATGAGTGTATTGACGTTTTGAACTGGTTTAGATAAACAAAATTACCAACAATGAAAAATGTATTCCAGTCCCAGACATAGAGGGAAAAAGACGACATGGAACATTTTATATTAGTTTCTCCTGTTGATCTTCACGACTATCAAGCAAAAGATATTACTTTGATATTTTTGAAGGAGTTAGAAATTCTTGGATGCAAGTTAAAATCTGTAGTTCAGACATTTATTATTAGATGGGCAAAATAAGCACAAACCAAAATGATCAAAGACAATTTAATGAAGTGGGAAAAAGAAAATAAATCATGTGGTATTTTAGAAATAGATTTAAAAATACCAATGCATCTGCAGTATTATTTTAGTAGTTGCCAATTAGCACCAGAAAAGAAAAAAAAACCCACTAAGTATGACAAATGTATCAACTCTACAAAAAAGACATTATGCTATATAAAGTAATATTATATGATAGGTTATAATGTGTACTAAATGGAAAAAAATATGTAACGAAATTTAAAGTTCTATGTTTAGTTAGGATTAAAAAAAGACATACGGTAATATATATATATATATATATATATATATATATATATATATATATATATATATATATATATATATATATATATTGTTATATATATATATATATATATATATATACGGTTATTGGTTAGAGCAATAGATTAACTTGCATACAAATTTAAAACCAAAAGCAACTTTGCTAAGCTTATTAATAATAATTAATTATATTTGGGCAATGGATGATTTACATACGTGGGTAACAGTTTAAATATGAATAGTTTTAAAAGATAAAAAAAATGATTTGTCATTTGCAAGACGAGCAATAATAAACTTTGGAGTTAGAAAGCATTAAAAAGAAAAAGATAAAGTTATCAAAACCTATGTTGGAACGATTTACAATGTTATAGTTATCCGAATTCTTGATGAATGGTAGATATAACAAAGAGAAAAACAGATACAAGGATCTGTTCCTTTAGGTAAATATGAAAAGATTTGCAATCGTATTTTTAAAAAATCATGTCATCGCGAAAAAGATAGGCTATGACATTTCAAAGATAGAAGCATAATTTACCAGGAAATTAACGTACTTACATCAAAACAGTATGGTTTATATTACATTACTGTCAGTAAAGTAGCTTTGCCTGTGTACCAATAAAGAACAAGGTTAATATATACTCAACTCAGCCATATATAATCGTGTAAGAAAACGATTACTCGAGCCGCATTCAACTATTATCTATGTGCTTGTATAAGCTTTCCAAACTATCCCGGTTTTAACATGTGATGGGTACTACATTATTTTAGTAGAATAAATTTTGCATTGCTCTTCTTTTAAATTTGGAGTGAAATACCACAAAAGTTAACATTCAAACGCAGATACTCTTTGCCAGAATGTTATTTCTGTACTTTCACTGCACATATGTTACATCCATGAGCTCTAAAATGGTTACGTGGATTGATCTTTTTACATCTGAAGATTAGAGCAATTATCTATAAGAAAAATGATCCGTTTTGTGGTAAACACTGACAATTAAGTCTAACACTTATTTTAATTTATCACCAGAATTTGTCAACTTACTTTGTTATCTCTGAATAAACACTTCTAAAACTTATTGTATGGAACGAACTGACAGACTTTGACGATCCAATTAAGCAAGTACTTGTATGCATCTCCTCGTACGAACTTTGCTGCTCCACAAATTTTAACACCACAAACAATCATGTTACGAAATTTTTTAAAGCACATTATTCAGTGCTAATTCTATCATTGTTTATGACCGTCAGCTTCTATGTTTCTCTCATACCGAAAAGTAGGTAATACAATATGCAATTAACTTTTTATTATAAACACATCTCTCTCTCTCTCTCTCTCTCTCTCTCTCTCTATATATATATATATATATATATATATATATGTGTGTGTGTGTGTGTGTGTGTGTGTGTGTGTGTGCTTATTTGTTGATTGGTTAACTGTATGAAGATGTTTGTGAAAGCCCACGTTTGTCACTTCAGTATATTTGCTGTTCTGTTAATACAAACATTTGTCTTGCTTCTTTTCAAACTGCTACATCAATTTAAAATTATAAGAATGAAACGTTAGTTAATCCATCTATTGTAATCATTACAGTTTATGCGGCGTAATTGGAAAACTTTCCGATTAGGTCTTCTCTCTCTCTCTCTCTCTCTCTCTCTCTCTCTCTCTCTCTCTCTCTCTCTCTCAAATATCAGAACCCCGTTCAATGTAATTCGTGGTGAATCAAGTATTACATTTGCAAATATCAATAAGTCTCTATCTATTGATGTAGTCTTAACAGGGAGACATTCAATTTCTAAACCTATCGTAGACATGCTGTATATATAGGTTACTGCATTTGTTTTTATAGATTACTGTATTTGTATCGTTGACAGGCTGTATCACCGATTCTGAAGCGATCATAACATACTCTAGATAGATATTTTCCAACTCATTATCGAGGTAATCACGTTTTATCGCTTCCGAATCAAATTGGTAGCGGACAATGTTCTGTAAGTAGTTGAAAGTCAAGTGATATTATAATTTCTGTTCGTATATCGCAAAGATAACAACATCTGTACCAGTGTTTTGTGTTTTAGCAGCTCCTGATCTCAGTCTTCACAACTTTTTGTACACGATACCTTGTTCAATCCTATTTGTTCGAACAGGCCTTGGTAAGCATAAATCACTGTACGTTATAGGTTCAAAATGGCCATGGTAACCATAAATCACTGCAATGTTGAAGTCCTTTAATTTGTTTAAAAAGCATCACTGCCATCATTCTACAACAGTTATTAATCAATCCGTTGTTAGCATCTCCTCTGCTCTTTAATTCAAGCAACAACAACCAAAACAAAGAAGCAAAAAAAAAAAAAAAAAAAAAAAGAAATGGTCATGACATTAGGTTCAAACCTAGAAACTTCCACTTACAGTGTTTGTTCAGGTTCAACATTAACGGAAGTACTCATGACACAGTTATTTATTCGACTACGATTTTGAACCTTCTGTAGTGTTTTTATTGATATTGTAAACGTTTGTATTTATTATATATTGTAATTTTCTTCGTTCCTTTTCTATTAATCACTTTAATAACCATGAAACTTATAAGAAAGATATATAATAATACCCAGTGCAACAGCAGTAAATATTACACTCATATTTCAGATACTAATCTGAATGTTAGTAATCATTCCCAGTTTGAGGGTTTATGGATTTTTCTTTATCAGCAGCAGGCAGCTCTTTACAAAATAAGGAAAAGACATCATCGACAATGTCGGCAACCTATGGCACGCATATCAACGTAAATACGCCACACTCTTTACAAAGGCACGCAATATGAGTTGCAGTTTTGTACTGAACGTATGAAAACGGTAATTAAATTAAAGGGACGAAATGAATTGGCACGCAGCACCCTACAATTTAGCAGACCTAGCACAGCAGTTCTATAAAGATGTCGATCTCTTATCTTCATTATTGAAATGCTGAGTAACCAGTACATGCTGTCTCAATGTTTCATTCAAGTAGTCGAGTGTCTTACTTTTGTTTTCAGCTTACTCTGCTTGATTCTATTGAAATTCTTATGTTATTGTCTGGGTTTTAATCTTCAAAATATTATTTGCACTACTGGGATTATATGATTTGAACATATTGCTTCCCGCTAATTTTATACCATTAATTATTGCTCCCCCAGCCATTATTGCTGCTGCTGCTATTTCCTATATAATTATAGCATATATTGTTACTGCTTTATATTTGTGTTTTTGTCCACTCCTTTGTTTTTAGTCACATTATTAAAATCACATTATTAAAACATTGTTTTCCTCTAGATAAAATGTTCGAGTTTTAATTATTTTTTAAAATATTTTTAGTGAGAAAAAAAAAACTTTGGTGGTTTATCTATAAAGCAATATAGAAGTCAGTGCAAGAGCTTTTAAAATCCAAATGGCGTTATGTACAACCTGGAAAAATATTGTTTACAAAACTGATTTATTGAGTTGAATTGATGTGAAGTATATATTGTGTTCAATTTTTATTCAGCAAAATGTCATGGAGGACTCTTAAATCCAGAAATGTTAATGTATGTTTGAGGTGTAATAATATCTTTCAAATATATAACAACCCCTTTTCATCACTTCTTCAATATAAGTTTTTAATACGCTCTTTTTGACAATATCATATTCATCATTCATATGGAATCTAATTAACATGGAAAGTTATTGCCTGGAACAATGCGAAAATTATAAAGCAACACACATATTGAGAATCAACATAAGCTGTACCGACCTCTTTTACCATGTAATAATCTTATTTGTTTTTTTATCATAGTAGCTAATATATCAGCACGAAAAATAAAGATATATGGGAATAGAGGGTTACCTTATCTACATCCTCTCTGAACATGAAGCCATTTAGATAGTGTCCACTACTATTATGTTGCAATAAAAAATTCCAATTTATTACTGTTCTATCAGTTTCTGTATTTTTGAACATCCTTGCAACATAATTCAAGGCTCCTTCTAAAACAATTAAAAGAAGGAGATCAGGAATTTGACATTTTCTGGTCTTATACATCAAATCATATAAATTCCTAATATTATCACCAAATGTATATCCGATTCAACATACCAGCTTGATCGTCATGTACAATTTTAGGGAGTATAGTTGTTATCATGTTTATTGTAAATCAAATGCAATCTTTTCTGACATATATAGAAGTCGACTACATCTATAGTGCGAAATACTGATTAGGCTTTTGTCATCTTTTAACATACATATTACAAGCAATCTCTTTCTGGGTTGGAGACAATTCCCCATCCAAACTGTATTCATTTTAACAAAATTTAACTATTATCGTTCCATAACTCTTTTAAAAACATTTCTACTGTAAAACCGTCAGATCCTGGACTTTATTCATTTTGGATTTTGCTGATGCTGTTAATGGCTTCTACATAGGATATGAAACCATTCATTGAATCCTTCTTGGTGTTATTTAATTGCCGAATATCAGGTTTCACGTCGCATTTTCGGAGTTGATCATTCCTATAGTAAAATTTAGTTTCTTCACAAATTTGATCTTGAGCTTTTGCTATCGATCCATTATTTTGGGACAAGTGTATGTATCTTTTTACTAGTGGTGTTTCTGCTCTCCAGATTAAAGAAGTGTTTAGTTACTTTCTTCCCCTCTTCAATCCATTTTTATGGTCCTAAACTAGACTCCTTTCATTTGGTTCTTGATAATCTCACATTTTGTAGTCTAATGTTGAAACTATCTTTGCATTTTTAATCAATTTAAGGCTTATCTACCTTAGCAGTTGATTTTGCTCTCGATCTTGAGAATTTGTTTCTTTTCGGAAAATATGATACTGTAAAATGTCTTATTTCTAATACCAGTATTTAAAAGAAAAGTTGCTAACTACTAATAAATTGTACAGCGGCAGATATCTTATTTTCAAAATGAATTATTTCTTTTATTTCGTTATGTATTCTGGATATTTGAACAGAGGATTAATACATTTCCACAACGTTTCTCTCTTAGTTTCCTTCTGGAAGACTGTCACCAATTGTGCCAACGAATGATCCAACTCATAGCTTGGGTCGAAAATAACATTTTCAACTATTACAAATAACGTTTCAGAGACTAAGGTAAAATCTAGTATTTCTTTTTATTCTCCATCTTTATCAATGGACACAAATATTTCGTTCCCTCCAGATATGACTAGGACTATATTCTATACGAGTATCTAAATGAACATCTCTTCCCTTAGCCTTATTCACATTGGTATAATTAAAAATGTCAGACTCTGAAACCATGAGATAACTAAAGTCTCCTCCAGTTACAATATAATCCTTTTTAAAACTAGCGTATTTTATTTGGTTTATTTGTATTGACAACATTTAAATGTCATGATTTTACAGATTCCCCTTAAAACCATCTGCAGTGTTTTGGTGTTTTACTTAACTGTTGAAAAATCCTAACATCTAGTTTACTAAGTCCATATTGATAAATATCAGTACAAACTCTCTCTCTCTCTCTCTCTCTCTCTCTCTCCTGACAAAGAAACACACGTAAAAATACAGAACTCAGATACGATGGTCTGCAAAAGTATTCTACGAACCGTTGACGTTCAAACAAGGGTCCGCTCTTTCACGCACATGTATGTTTTATTATACATATATGCCAAATATTTTCCAGCTTTTTGTAGTATACTTTTGTAACTTGTAAAATTTAATTTCTTTGAAGCACAGCCAAACTTATAAATTAAGCCAAACTTATAAATTAGATTTATTGCAATCAAAATGAAACATTAATTAGATATCGTTACTTATATGAGAATAAAATTCTGTTCTGTCTCTATTTGGCCCATATATATATATATATATATATATATATATATATATATATATATATATATATATATATATATATATATATATATATATATATATATATATATATACTAGAAGTGATCAGAAATAATAATGGCAAATAACAACGTACATGTATCAGTGAAATTATATTTTTGTAGGTACTATATATTATGAGTTCTCCGTTAAGTAAGTACAAGAGTTCGTTTTGCATGCACAACACACACAAAGGCACATATAGACACAAGCACTCACGCACAACAAGAGCCAGAGGGAATACCTGATAAGACACGGTCAAGCTGTGGGAGTGGTTATTGCGTTTGTTTGGGATTGATCTATACACTTTCAAAATGGCGACCTTCTTTCCTCATGGTGTATTGATAAGCATTGTGCTTTTGCATACAGGTATGTTGACGTATATTAGAACATTGATATTATTAGTAATATGTCATATGAGATCTATCTATATTGCATAATATGGACCTCATCAATGAGTAACGATTGAAAATGGTGGTATAGTGAAGGAGCATGTAATAATTGATACCCAAGGTGACAGCTCTTGAGATTTCTGATTCAAACTTTTGCTATACTTAAGTTACAGAATGTAAAAATGTTTGGAATTTGACAAGACTTTCTGAAAGGGTGACGTTACGTCACATATTGAACATTCCGGTACCACTCACGGTTAGACAATTTAGTGTAGGTTTCTGTCGGAAAGAATGACAGCGATATTTAAAGACAGAGCAGGTGTATACAAGTATTAATTGATAGCTTCTACAAGTAATGTTTGGACTTTGAGCCAGAGCTCTTCCTCAGAAAGTTTAAAACCTAAAGAGACAGAGCCCTCCGTTGTGAGACTTTCTGCTTCCAGGACCTTTAGGTACAAGTAATATTTCACGTCCTGACATTTTAGTTTCTAAACTTTGATAAGACTTTCTGAAAGGATGACGTTACGTCACATATTGAACATTCCGGTGCCACTTACGGTTAGACGCTTTAGGGTAGACAGGGCAGGTGTATAAAAAAAAGTATTAATTCGGCTGTTAGTTTCTACAATACTTTGTAAGTAATTCTTTCATAAGCTGTGCGAATGATATAATATCTACAGTGAGTTTTTATTACAAGAAACAAAAATCTCAATGCCATACACGTACGTGATTAGGAAAAGTTTGTTAAATTGTCGAGATAATGCACACATACTGTTTTGAACTAGAACCTCCTTATATGGATGTAATTTCAGCTATGATTCTCTCTGAAGGATGGTGCACCTTTTCTTTCTTCAGATTTTTTACCCATCTTAACCGTTCGAATGAATATTCCACAGCTATCGTGTTAACTTCAACAATTACCCTTGAGATTATAAATGCTAAACATTGTACCATAGTTGCTACACTTTTCCACAAGCAACCTAAAGAAAAGAAATTACTTTGATAACAGTGGAACCTAACCCTTGTCTTCAAGCACTCTGCTTGCAAATAAAGATTTGCTATATTGTTTGTTTTTTTTATAATACCAAATGACTGCATTTGACGCAGTAATGATAGATTGGTGAACGTAGTATGAAGCGTGACGTCATCAATATAGTTTTCGATGCAGTTACATTCTGGTGAGGCGCAGACTAATGATTTATTCGTACCCATGGTAAATACATGTGCATTAAAAGTAACGTCAAGGATATATTTTCATAAGGAATGACTGGACTCCAGCATGGCGAAAAACAGATGCTGCTGACTTCCATTTACAGTTTTAGGAGAGCTCTGATTACAAGGCTTAGTCAATGATAATTATCCTGGAATAAAAACATATACAGTTAGTCTGCAGTAAATCTATACATGTTACATACCAAATTCAGATTCACTAATAGAGGGTTCTCGATGACGTAATGCATTACCTAACAACAAGCACGCGCCGCCATGATGGTAGACAAGCAGCATGGCTAACGTTAAACCACAACAGGACGCAGTATCGTATTTTGATACTTTAGACAGCGCATCAAAGTCACGATATGTTGAAAAAATATCATTGATTGACAAGGTTGATCCTTATATTTGGAAAAAGAGAAATGGAGTCCAGATGTGCAGTTACTTCCACATACAAGCTACCCAGACATCGTAAATTATCTAGTGTACACACCAAACTCGTATACGCTGGAAGATATGAAGGCGTACAAAAGTTTAGAAGCCTATAACCAGTTTGTTTGTGGATGGGTGCAAGACATGAAAACAGTAGTTGTTAACAACATGCATGTCATAAGTTCAAAAGTAAGTTGTACAGTAATGATATAAGAAAAAGTCTAGAACAAAGAGGAGGGGGGTTGAGGTGGCGACATCGCGCTATTCGTATGTGTAATAATAGAGTGCAATATACTTTATAACCAAAAAATTTTAAAATTTATAAAATGTGCTTTCTTATGTTTATATGATCGAATGGATTTTTTCATTTTTGCATTCGTTAATTCAGTATAGTATGTAGACTTTGAGCAAATGGACACAGACTATTGCTTTGGTGCCCTTTCGAGGAAAGTCAGGGCTCTTTTGAAATTTTAGAAGCCTCCCCCCACCGTTATTTATATTTAATTTGTACTGTTTGTTGGTTATTTGTTTTCAATATTTTTTGTATTTCATGATATGCTATGTCTGTTGCACAGTTAAATACTGCACAAAAGGAAGGCATTGTGTTCAGGTTTACTGGCCTAATGTACACGCTGTCGCTATTGACGTTGTCTACCAAGATGGCTGTCGATGTTCCTGTTGACGTCACGCGAGAACTATCTATTTAAACAGACATGTTATGATAGTGATGCTTGCAAAAACAAAATTATATAGAGCAAATTTCTCTGTAAGTGCTTCATGCGCATCCAGACCCTTCGAAGCTAATCCTGAACTTTATGTGTTCCAAAGCTGTGTTTCAGCGTCGATCCTTAAAAACTGGTTTTTGACCCTTACAAACTTACACGGGATCTTCATTTTTTCTGAAACTGTGAATCCTGGCGATGTTTTTTTCAATATATCATAACAGAAAAGTTCCTAATAGTGTATTCCCAAAATATTAGAAAATATTGTGAAATACTAAAACCATAAGATATCAATTATAATCAATAAGTTTATCAGAATCAAGATTGTTTGGTATGCTTAGAAAGTGATTATATAATCATCTTTTATTCAAATTGACCCTAAGTTATTCCAATTGAATCTCACTCGGTGAACACTGTGGGTCCAGAACAACCGAGAGCTCGGGAGAGTTAGTAACAGCTGCACTTTGATATTTTTGTTAGTGATAAAATCTTAACAATTTTCTCCCATTGTACCCAGTGTCCAGCCGATGCCCAGGAGGGTTCACAGCAGGCTACAATGCAGAAAGTTGTTATGTCCTCATGAGGGCCTCGGCTTCATGGGCAGAGGCACAGGTTAGTGAAGCATTTTCTAATTATTTATTTATAACTATCAGTATTATAAATGTCAACTTTACACTAACATTAAAACAACTTTACATATAATCTGTACCGTATATAATCTGTTCTGTAATCCTGAAAGAAACGTTTTGCTCTAGGAATATGACAACCGTAAAAAGTACCTCGCTCTATGTGCGGTCTCCTGCATGTCGTATTAGGCGATTAATAGAAGTAACCAAAATGGGGTTTGCAGGGCATTAACATTGGATGGCACTATGCGATTTACAGGACTTGGCATTAGAACGGAACTATCAGCCTACCAACACCGACCCTTACTGACCAACACGGTCATACTGATAAATAGCTATCGTTACTGACCAACACATCGTCATATTACCCAACTCACAACTTTTCTGACCAACACAGTCTCACTGACCAACACCCATCCATATCATGTTACTATGTGCAGGTGCAGTCTTATTAACCAATACTCACCCTTACAATGCAACGCCCATCTTTACAAGCCAACATCCACCCTTATCAATAAAAATAGATGGGGGATGATAGGGATAAATAACGGTCGATAACACACCTATTGAATATCGAGCATATCATCTGACAACCATACTATTACACATATACCAGTAGGGGTGCTGAGGCCCTTGAACAAATCTATATATTATGACATTCACCTATATAATATCAGAAAAATCCAAAGGAAGGTGAAAATAAAGGGTATTTAACTTTTGCATTGTAGAAAAACGTAGACAAACAAATAGACAAATTAAAAACAGAGAACGTATTTGACAATACTGGGTAGTATTCTGCTTTCAGAAACCTTCTGGGATTAAAAGGGCTGTTGCGTAGGCATGTGAAACACTGTTTTTATTGGAATCTTCCCTTAATTGACCCACCATCCAGGCAGGGCTTCACATCTTCAAACCTTCAGCTCCTACCTATTCTTGCAACATCAGTCCATGGACGTGGTAAGGGTAAACTAAAACTGATTAGCCTCACGTATTCAATCCTCCACCGTCGGGATAAATTTTTTCTGGTGATTACTGCTGCTGTTATAGTCGTTGCCACTGTTGAACTAACTATTGTTTTTCACGGAGTTGTTGTTATTGCTGCCCTTGTTGTTCCAGATGCACTCTGGTCTGTTTCTCCCATTCATTCTTCTCCCCTTCCGTTTCTTCTTTTATTACAGTCACCACAAGATATATGGTCATTTTAAAATTATCCATCCTTCGCTTAATGTATGTCCAAGTGGGATGTAATTCCAACACTTAAACCCAACCTGGAAGCGTTCTTCATAGTCCAAATGGAGTAAAGTTTCACTCAATCGGTTATTCATTTTTTTTTAATTTTTTTATTTTTTTTTTGTTCTTTTATTTCCTTGACAGAATCGACGACGATTTGTAAACTGGCGAAAGCGTCTTCTTATATGGCAGAGGCTTGGTCGTAAAATCTTAAGTTTATTACACAAACGTTATAGAACTTATTTCAGGATTAGTCAAGCTGACATGACAAGAAACAACTCAATCCACTTCACTGAACACACACAAATATTTGAACTATTAACAGGAACCACTCTAGCGTTTTTGTTGATATTGTCCTTTCTGATGACTTTCACTTTCAGGTGCAAGTAATTAAATTGTTTGTCTTGAGGTAATTATGCTGTGAAACAACACTCAAGTCAAATAAGAATGATTATTCATAGGTAAGTATTTCTCGTCCTTAAAAGTCGGCCGATTACCAAGGATGAATTTGTAAAGGAAATCTGTGACTTTGGTTATTCTGACTAATGTTCCCAAGGCTTTTGTTGCTGCTTCTGGCAGTATATTTCAGTGATGGATCGGGAAAAGGATAGCCAAAGTAACTACTTTGTACAATGGTCCACAGTTTCTTATCGCTCTCTTGTAGACTCTAGCTCCAAATAGTTGCTGCAATAACACAATTAACCACGAAGATCTGACAGAAAAAGACGTTTTGATTTTTCAGGTCTGGTTTTACACAATATCTCTACTGTTATTTTTTGTGTTTGTGTCGCTGCTGTAGTGATGACACTGATGACAGTGTCACGAAGTTTAATGGTAAAGTGATGATTTCATCTTCTTATAATTGATCAATTGTGAGACTGCAAATCTAATAATCGGAACTTGATGGGTAACATTACTAATTTATTTTTACCCTCTTTAGCACAACGTTTACCCACTATGCATGTTCTTTCGTAATGTATGCATTTGATACTGTAGATGTCGTCGTATTTCTTGGTCAATCTTTGTGACATTAACAAATAAAATTGTTACTTTTGAGTTACTTTATAGACATCGGGTGTCGTCAATGACGTGTCTCGTCACTTAAAACAGTTCAGTCGTTCATTTGGAAAAAATGTCCTTTACTAAAGGTGCGCTTCTTCTCTCCGATGCAGACCCAATCTCATGTGTTTCACACCAAGATAACGTCTGAAGTTTTCCAAAACAATGGAATAAACATTTCCACTTTGCTTTGGGTTGGCACTTATTCTGGTACACATCCGATATTGCTTTAGCAATACGTTCATTCAAGGTTATTTGAAAACGTTCAACCATATTAGTTCTGGTTGCAGAATGTTAACTTCTGAATATAAATGTGTTGTTTCTTTAATTAACCTTGAAACTGTCCATTCATAAATTCACTGATTTTGCTTGTTTGTCATCACAGAGAGTGTTGCTAATTGTGTTTCAACATTATGTTTGAAGCTATCAGTATTTGAAAGCTGCTTTAGAAGCCAAGAGTACCATCCAAGCAGAGTTTTAAATTATTAAAAACAAAGTTTTGTAGCCTCAAGATGAATGAAGCCATGTTAGAAACATCAGCCAAATTGGCTTACCATTGATGATCAATTCCTGCTACTCTGTTCTCTATTCTGTACATCGCACATCTGCTTATGGAATCGATCAGCATTGTTAACCAAAGTGACCAGATTGGGTCAGGGAATTATTTTACTTTGTGCACTAAACAATGTTGATCATTGTAGGGGCATCTGAGGATGATCGTCGAGAACGTGTTGGGCACTTTATAACCATTGTAATGCACTGTCTTTTAAAACATAAGTCTAGCAACCATGGGAAGGTCTGTCGTCGTCGTCATCAGTGCCACTATATCCTCTTTGGGTCTTTTTCAATCGGATTTCTTCAAACTTTGATGGGCACTTCCTAATGAAATGAATGAAAACGTTGCAATAATTTAGGTACCTTTGTGCATTTCTGTTCTGACAAGCACGATCCATCTATATTGTAACTCCTGCTATATGTGAGCCATGTCAGTGAAGTTAGGATTCAGTAGCAAGAGGGATATCCACTTCTTAAATCAGCGTCTGTGTTCCATCTGCCAGGGGACTAGTTTAATGTTCGTCCTTCCATAATCTCAAGTAGCACCGTATTGATGTTCTTCGATAATACGCCGTCCTTCTATTTTTACCTCACCATCCTTCGTAAAGAAGGATTTCCTATTGTCTTGCCTTGAATTTCTTACAGAGAACTGATCTTTTGATTCTTCTTCTGAAATATTCTTTTTATCCTCCTTTAAATATTTCTTGACTTAAACACTATGATGACCAATGTCCCTTCTCGTGACACAAATGCATTCTTTTCTTACATTTATCCCATGGCCAGTTTCTCCTGCTTTAGGATAGATAGTTCTTTATTGACGTCGTTGAGATTATGGGACTCAGTGCCCTTTCTCTCGAAAAACATAGCATATATCCATTTTAACAGTTTTAAAGTGTATGTGGAACTGAGCAATATTACCGTTTTACGTAGGGGATAATTAAATAGTGTGAGAGACTGTTTCGAACTCAAAATTGGATAATTCATGATCATGAAACGAATATATAAATCCAGTAAGAAGCCAGAAACAAAGCAAGGACGATGACAACCACGTTCTGTGTCGCCCTATACAATATGAGAATTTTGGCAGAAGTTATCCGTAGCGAACATGACAATCCATTTGCATTACTAACCTTAACACCATCGCCAAGAGGCTCAAAATCGTACAAGAATGGACTTCGTTCAATTGCCTCCAAGGATTATTGCCAATGTGTCTGCCATAAATTTCAAATCACAGCCTACATTAAAGATTAAACCCTATTTTGAACCCAAGCAACAGATAACTTGAGACATTATGCTTTGGTTCAACTTTGAAGTACCATCATATGTCAGTCCATTACTATCTTGCAGATAGAAGTAAAATTTCAGTAAAGAATTGACTGTTCTTGTACAAATGCATTGATCTTATGTTTGTGGTTTTCTACATTTCCAAGTAATTATTTCTTGATTCTACACTCTAGTCTTTCCATTTCTTTCTTTCGTTTTTTTTTTTTTCATACTTTTGTTTGCATTTCTTGTGTTTGGTATTTCATTCTCCAACTCTTTTATCTGTTTCTACATGTTACATTTGTAACATTACATAACTGTAGTTTCTTCTGAATAAACCATTTATTGTGAATTTGAAATGCAATTACTGCCTATGACTGTGAAAACTAAATGTTCAGAATCTGAATCTCCTCATATGATTAAAGATGTACTCATAATTATCTCATTATTATATTACAATAATTCTAGTCATATAAAGCTTGGTTAAATTTGATCCTAATTCTTTGTTATTCTTTGTTATTGAAAGTTTTATGGACGTGTCAAAATTGAACATGGTAAAGTATCTTGTCCCGGAAAAATGCACAGCTCTGTGAATCGCTGCTATAAATTAGCTGAACGAAATTTTAAAGAGATCGAAATGTTCTAATGATTGTATCAACGTATAGTATTGATCTCAGTACCCTTTTTGTTTATCAGGATCACGCACAGAACTTGTTTACATTGTCGTTTTTAATTTACACTGTGATATTATTTGTTACCTACATTGTCATAACCTTACCGTAGATTTTCATGTATAATTAATTTAAAAGATTTCATTTTTCATATGTTTGCATGTCAACAATGGTTATCTGCCACTAGTTATGGACGTGTCCTACATTGACCTTATGTCTTGTGTAAGTTTATTGTTCAGTTAACCATTCTTTAAGTTTTGAGTATTTTTCTTCTGTTCCGTTTAATTTGTTCCCACAGCTGATTAATAATGGTGGAAGCAACTATACTTTCTTCGTGGTATTAGGATATCATAAATGCTGATCATTGTCAGCCATTTAAAACGGTACAAAAGTATCCAGATAATAATTTTGACTTCGTTAGTTTTCTTTAAGCCGTATCAACAAGTTTTCAGGACATCTGTCTCCATTGGGTGCTTCTATTTTCAGCAACATTTCTTCAATGCCTTGAAAGATATTTGAGACTTCAAACTAATGTCACATTTTGACAATTGTGTTTATTACTTTAAAGACGGCTACATTATGTACTTAGTCCCCGTGTGCTGTTGCGAATCGGACGTTGTTTTCCATAAAATCAATAACTGTTTTTGATAAATCGTTGTAGATTGAGCTCGTCAGGTTTACGAGATTTTCGCATTGTTCTGTAAATTTTGTCAAACAAATCTGTATATTTATCCATGTGAAATACGTGCTATATTCATTCCTTTAACATAGCCTTACTATTAGACATTACGCTAATTATTCGCATACCGTGCTTACTGCATACAATCTACAAATCTGCATCTTTTTTAAAATTGCGTAATACCTATTTGCAAAAATATGCAGGCGAAGGAGAATATACCAGCTGTCGTCTCGAATTTCCTCTGTGGAATATAAGAGCATGTGCAAAAATGGGTTCGAATTATTGTCTAGGGCTGTGCCCACGACAATATGTTACATGTGGCAGGGCAAAGTCCATCCTAATTTATATCAAACTTGGAGTTTACAACACAGTCATAAAGCAGTCAGTCTGATTAAAATCATGATCAATTGTAATAAATTGTTGATCTGACAGACACCAACAAAAGAGTTGTGGTTTACCAGTCTTGAGAGTGTCAGGTTCACGTGTTTTCGTAACCTTATCAGATAAAGTGCTGCATGTATTCCTAAGGAATTTATCATATTGTTCTGAATGATGCTTTTCACTTTTATAAATGTCAATGCTGTAGTTTAATTGTTGAATCGAAAGATTAACCGAGCATGACCTGATATATTTCTTATGGATGACATAATCTGCCACTGTCATTAAAATATTGCCACTGTAACACTTATAAATCATATGTGCGCATTAATATCCAGGCAGAGAAGAAAGTTTCATTTGGTTGTGAATAGATTTATATTCAACCACATATTCTGTAGATGATCGGTACTACACATATAAACCCACAGTCTAAAGAATCCATTTACGGCTGGTATTTTATTTATTCGTCTGGCCATTCAACCAATATGTGTATGGTCCGTATCGTATTTTTATTTGCATGGTTCTTGAACCAATCCATGTCCGGCTCGTGTCTTATTTATTCGCATGGTTATTCAGCCAATCCATGAACAGCTCATATCTCATTACTGGTATGGTTATTCAACCAATCTATGCATGGTTCGTACATCAGAATAGTATTTTAATAATTCAACAGCTTGTCTTGAATACAGTTTAACATATACCTATTCAATTTGTTAAGTTTGAATCTTGAGACACAATTTACAAATAAATAAAATTCACCAAAACAGACATGGATCATGAAATAATGCCCAATTCTACTGGATTTCAGCATTACTGTCAAGCTTTCGGTGCAGATTTGGCGGTGATAGACTCACAACAGGAACAGCACTTTGTTAATGGAATGCTTGGACCTCTGCATGGTAATTTTCAAAATACAAAACAGCATGGCAGATTTTCCATGTCTGGTTTTCACAAAAATGTACGTTAATTTTCTAGTTAAGATTTTCTTAAAACAATTATTCAAACTGTCACTCTTAATATATTTCGGTAGATGGTTGATCGTGCAAGCCTATAACAGAGACTGAAGTTTGAAAGCTGAATAAATAAGTTATGTATACGGGGCTTGTATCTTTGTTAAAGAATTCTGAAGTATATCAGATACATTTGTCTCCAGAGAAATTTATCATGATAAAGGTTACTAGATAGATAGATAGATAGATAGATAGATAGATAGATAGATGGATGGATGGATGGATGGAGAGAGAGAGAGAGAGAGAGAGAGAGAGAGAGAGAGAGAGAGAGATGGATGGATGAATGGATAGATAGATAGATAGATAGATAGATAGATAGATAGATAGATAGATAGAAACACGGTCAAAAACAGTGGACTGATAGCAGACGATTAAACCACCGATAAGCACAAGGTCATCCAAGGGTTGCCTCAACAACAGAAATCATCTACCTTAAGTGACTCTAATATTTCACCTAGTCGTGTCATATACACTACCATATATAAACAAGCCAATGAAAATGAGCCAATTATGACCAAGCTATATTGTACTTGAAGTACACTTCCTTGCTTGCATTTCAACCTCAATTATAGCCTAATCTAAGCAGTAAATTGTAATGCTAACTCACGCTGTATGTATGTATGTATGTATGTATGTATGTATGTATGTATGTATGTATGTATATGTGTTTGTATGTATGTATGTATGTATGTATGTATGTATGTATGTATGTGTGTGTGTGTATGTATGTATGTATATATATATATATATATATATATATATATATATATATATATATATATATATATATATATATATATATATATATGTATGTACGTATGTGTATGTATGTATGTATGTATGTATGTATGCATTATGTATGTATGCGTGTGTGCATGTTGTGTATGTATGTATGTATGCATGCATGCATGTCTCTCTGTCTGTCTGTATGTATGTAGGTTTGTATGCTTGTATGCATGCATGCATGCATGTCTGTCTGTCTGTCTGTCTGTATGTATGTATGTATGTATGTATGTATGTATGTGTGTGTTATGTATGTATGAATGTATGTATGTATGTTTGTGTGTATGTATGTATGTATGTATGTATGTATGTGTGTATGTATGTGTGTGTGTATGTATGTATGTATGTATGTATGTATGTATGTATCAAATGTTTATATGTATCAATGTATTTATCTATGTATTCCCATCAAAGATAAAGATGTTTTCTTTTCAAATCTAAACGAGTGTAAGGTACAACTTAGGTACATCTAATACCATTCTATTCGTCTAACTAAAAGAAAATAAAATTTAAATCATATTTAAAACCTCTCCCTCAGCATCCATACCGACACAGCACGTGTGGTTGGGAGGAACGGATCTATTGCAGGAGGGGAAGTTCCTGAACCCTGGAAGCCTCACTCCTCTGACATATTTCAACTGGGCCCCTGGAGAACCCGACGATCTTAACGGACAACACTGTATTGGGATGTTTAAGGACAACAACTTCATGTGGGATGATCAAGACTGCGAGATTCCCAACTACTCACTCTGTGAAAGAGAGTAATTACATTTTGTCATATCCTTAATTTCAACATTTAATTAATCGTTGGTATTCAACAATAATATCTATTCAAAAGATTATCAGAGATTAATTTTAGAGAAATTTATTGAATAGGGGCAAAACATTTGGAAACTAGAAGCAAATGGATAAATTATGTTAATTACTTAATCCATCCTTTATGAATTAAGGAAAATTACCTAAATGGTCAAAACCTGACAGGTTTTCTTTCCGAGGAACAAAGCAAATTACTTATTACTTTACATTTTACTTAATTGTTGATCATTATTTTCTTTTTGAGGCAAATGTTTAAAACTCCATTGAAAATCCTTACAATAAAAAAAGAATTACTTTCTTCCTAAACTTAAGAAAAGAAATATTGAAATAAGAAAGCACATGCGTTTAAAACATAATTTGAAACGAAATATCGGCTTACAATGTACATAAAAGCGGGCACACATTAATGTGTTTATCTCTCTCTCTCTCTCTCTCTCTCTCTCTCTCTCTCTCTCTCTCTCTCTCTCTCT
>JAECUM010043792.1:0-21595 GCA_016617855.1 Megalonaias nervosa
TAAATTAAGTTACGTATCACCACCAAAACTATAAATACCACACCTGTTTTACCTTTGCTCACGAAGTCTAATTGCTTCTCATTGCAAACAAGGTGTTAGTCTACTGTCAGAAAATGTATGGTCAAAAAATTTAACAAATCCTTCTGAGACGCGAAATTATGAGTATTTGATATTTCTTACTTAGTGGAATTTTTCAATGCCGTAAAACTTAATTATAATATAATATAATTTCTATCTGAAAGTATGTCTGAAGTAGTGTAAACATTGACACATTTAATCTTAATAAAGTTTAACTACAAATTTAAATTTAGAAATATAAGTTTAAACTTAAAATTAAAGTCTGATAAAAATCGAAAGATGGAAACTGACATAATGTAGTCATCAAAGTTGACCAATGAATGATATTTAAGAAAAGTGGTCGATTAGCTCATGGATATATGCAATTTATAACACTGTGTTCAGGGGTGGTAAAGAAAGAAAGATTACGGTAAATTTTGAGGTAAATTAATTATTCCTTTCAAATGTCTATAGGTGCACACACAATAGAAACAAGAACAAGTGATATGTTCCGGTTGTAGATATGGACCATATCAAACTCATTTTGTCCATTTCTATGTAAACAGCACCATGTTTTAAAGCCCCCCCCCCCCCAACCAAACTACAACAATACAGTGCGTTGCAATGTCAAACAAGAACAAAAAGACGACACGTTAGTAGAATATACAGCGCCATGGAGGTTCTACCTTCTTTAACAATTGTACTGAACTCTCTCATATCACAGGCAATTAAATGAAGTCAAAAGGTGCTAGATATGGAGATGCTCAACGGACATTAAGTGTAGAAGCACATGGAAAACATTACACTAGACATTGTGGCACTCAGAAATGTGAAATAATGGACATGAAATGAAGCTACTATTCATCCCCAAAAGTATGTTTTTGGTGTGTATTCAGCCATTTACATAATAAATAACTAAATTAGGTACACTAGATATTATTAAGTTTAAGGTAATGTGCGGACGGCGAGGTTTGATCATTCGAGCAACAATTAGTAAGTACATAGCAGTATGCAAAGAAAATCAGTGTCAAAGTACTAAATTAAAAGATATTACCATAAATATGCTATTAATAGCGGAAATACAATGTGTGTGTGTGTGTGTGTGTGTGTGTGTGTGTGTGATTTGGATTTTTATCGTACCTTTCACCATTTGTCAGTCATATCACTACTGTGTCTGCAGTGTGACAGTTTTTAGCGATGTCTAGCACTGGGGCTTCATGCCGCAGACATGTAGCATCATGTCCCACCCAGTCACATTATCCTGAAACCAGGCCTACCAGTCCTAGCACTAACCTCTTAATGCTGAGCACCAAGCGAGGCTGCTGATTGTACCATTTTTATCAGTCTTTGGTATGACTCGGTCGGGGTTCGAACCCGCGACCTCCCGCATCTGAGTCGGACGCTCAAACCAGTAGGCCACCAGAGCGGTCGAAATATAATGTAGGATATTCAATATTTCAAGTACATTACTGACAATCATGGGCCTAAAAGATCAACTATAGGTACAATCAGATCCTACAATGCCGCTCTTTGTCAATTATTGTCTAGACCTAATGTAAGAAGAGAAAAAAAAATGCATTTTGTTTTAGACTTACTTCTTTTGCACCTTTCCTACATGCAAATTAATTTGACCTGGAGAAAGTGCATTTTATTCGTTTCACCTATATTTCTTTTAACATTTTTCATTCTCTGACAGTTTAAAATGGGGCCACGGGAGGTCAAGTGGTCCGAGGTGTTCCCATTGACATATCATTGATAATCGCACTTCTGTCTCCATTGTATCGAGTCTGAAGCTTGACCTTCGTGGGTATGTGAGAAAGCTAGCCAGTAGCTTCCCGTGAGCTATTGGTTCATCCTGGGGGTTTTCCGTCGTTTTCTACTATCAAATGAAACTGGTCACCTTGTAGAGCATATTATGTATTTAAAATGGTGTTACACTCACAGCAACCGTCTAAAGTGACATAGATAACCTGAGAGGGCTGTGGTATCGAATGATTATCTCCGTCTTCTCATTAATTACCATGTAACTATGCGTATAGACAATTATTGTACTCCATATAAACCGATATGTGTTGCTGATATATCACACCATCATAGCACATAGAGTAAGTGTTTAGACCCATACTAAATAGTGTTAAATCTCAGCATTATGAGTAACAATAAAAATATGTCCTTGTGCGTTTTAACTAAAAGACTCATTCTGACTTTCAACGATGTTTACGTATACATAATTTGATAATAATGAGCATCAACTCAACTGAGATCATAAATGTACAATGTTTTTCAAAATTGTAAAAATATATGTTTCTTTATTTAAGTTTTAATATAATCCTTTAATTTGTAAGGTACGTAAATAGCAACTGTCAAAATATGTCAAAATTTGACATTCCAATTTAAAGATAAGGGCTACTGCACTTTGATCACGATTATGTTCCATATATAGTCCTTACTTTCCTTATCTATGTATCCAAAATTTCACTTCCGGGCACGACTTATTGTCTCATTAATCTCTGTGCACTGTCTCCAATATACACACAGACAACCACGCCATAATTCTCGTATTCTAAATGAATCAACCATTTCTTAAATCAGTACCAAGAATGCCTAAATGAAAGCCATGTAACACCATCTAAACGAGAGGAAAAAATACTATGAAAAATAGACTGGGACTAAATTTGCAGGGACTGACTCGCAAATAATAATTGTGACCTCAGTCCATATGCATTCAGTGACCTTAAGAAATGTCATCGAATGAAATTTGGGAATACGCGTAAATGCAGAAATTCAGTCTCGAAGTAGATCATTCAGGATGACATTTGTTGATAGGTTAATGTATTAAATTGCTGAAATGCCGTGATATATATCTGCAATAAACGTAAGGGTATTCTTTGTTTTGAAGGAAGCATAGATCTATAAGTATGACGTGGACATGTGATTTTTCAGTGGAATTTCATTATGGCATTATCCATTGGCAAAATAGTATTAGTGTAAATGTATCATGTTCTCATGGTCTGGAACAATTTCAGACGATTCATTTTTTTGGGGGGTGGTGGCTTTTTGTAATATATATGTTTATGTTTGACAGAACTAGTGCATGTCTTCACATATGCCTAGACCTATTGGCACATATGTTATATCTGCTGAAAAGTCAAATGAATCGGTCATTCTTGTCGAAATATAACAGCGTGCCAAGGATTGGATATGCATGATTTCTTTCCAGTAGTCTAATATATGGTACGCTCATGGATATCTTTTCATGAGTGTATGTTCGTGTTTCCTGATTTCAAAAATAAGCAGAACAGTGGCATTGTACTTAATGTTTCTGCAAGCTTACTCGAAATCTTTCTCGTTTTTTCCATGCGATGATAAACAAAGTATGTTGTTGCAATGAAACACATTACATTGTCGTTTCTATGGAAGGGTGCCGCACCTAACAATGTCAAGGGATCTTTATAAATACATCGGTTCAATTCTACTAAGTCATAATGTTGATTTATTATTGCAGTGAAGTATCCGGAACAATCTAACGAGATTGTAGAATTAGAGAGATTGTTAGCTGGGCGAAATAGATAGGTGATATAAATTAGACAAAAGTTCTTCACAAAGGTAGGAATGTGTTTTGGTACATAATTAGGGAGAAAGGCATACTTAGGATTCCGTTAGGAATACATAAAGAAAAGCTTGTATCTGGTATTCAGAAGTTTGATGAAATAGATTTGATTGATGAAAGATTTAAAGTCTTTTCAGACTGTATTGTTACATTATGTTTTCATTTATTTCTTAAGTCTCCGTTTTGACATAAAGGTTCTTTATTCGCTCATAAGTTATACCGTGAAAAACCTCTAGGCTTTCTGGTTTTCTGGAGGGTATACCATGATATATATATATATATATATATATATATATATATATATATATATATATATATATATCAATATTAGCAACACCAATGGAAATCATGGAACTGTTCTCTTTGATTACAACCAAAATCATCAGAAAAAGAATTGCAGCGTCCACTTGGTAAAGCTGCCATATAAACTCGAAATATCAAGGTCAGCAACTTTGGAACTAGGACATAATCAATTTTGGTAATTTTAATTATATAGTTCAACTTCATTCAAAAGGCAGCTTTTATTATTTTTGTTATGTAATCAAAATCTAAGGATGGCTTGTTTAGTGATACAGTATACACGCACATATAACTGGCAACATAATTAAATATGTCGGTATTCATTAAAAACTGCAAATATAATTTAAATTATTATCCTTTTCTGAACAAGGAATTTTCAAACATAAGAAGCAAATTGATCAACATCAATACACATAGCCTGCGTGAAGAAGACATATTATATCTAATTTTGATCGCTAGAGGGCAAATATTTTCTTGAAATACTGGGTGAAGATCTTCCAGGTCATTTTAAAGAAAAGTCAGAGAGAGATAGCAAATTAATAAAATAAGAAAATTAAAACCGTATAATTTATGAAATGAACTCTACACACTGAGTTTATTACAAAAACAATCAAGATGAACCGGCTTCGTCCTTGAGCATGAGACCCATTGAGAACGTGGTATAATAATCGCCACGTGTTTGGTCCACATCGTGGTGAAGGCGCTCCCGTGCCAAAACAGCATCTCCGACTTCCAGATGAACAACTGCGTTACATGGACATCCTCCCCAGTAATAGTGTGTTGCTTGTACACGACACACAGGCACCCCATTATGAACTACCTCTATGGCTCCTGCTTTATAAGGACCAACAGAAGAGATCGTCAATAAGATAACATACATTCCTGCGACCGGAGCATGAAATACGCCGGTTGTCGCATCATAGCCGTTTCCTATATTTATATAAACGTTGTCAAAGACAAGAGTTTGTTGTGAATTGAGACTTGAAGTTATAGTATTTGTAAGACGTGCTGTAAACCCAACATTGGTAGTTGTAGACCGTCGCATCCGATCTGGAATTAAAAATCACACTGAATACTAAATATAATTTTAAGGAATCCAAGTTCCTGAAAGTTGAAGAAAATAAATTGCATTTCAAATGCACACATGATGGCATATTTGCACATTAAAAGATTCACTTGTTCCAAGAAAATATTTTTTTTAAACATCTTCTGGAAGGTAGAACCCTGTCATACAACAAACTAAATTCTGAGGAGGAAATTTAAAATTTGATTATATTTCTTGCATCACTACCACTCCTAGGGTACTGCAACTTGCAGAATTGCTACAGTACCAATTTAAAACCTTTATGAGATGAAATATTATAAAAATAATTAGTAATTCTCTTGTTGAATATCTGTATATTAAAAGCATATATCTGCTTAACGAAAAAAGCGGGAATAATTCATCAACTTGTATTGTATAAGGCAGTTTTAAAACAGAGAAGCAATATATTTGAAAGGTTTGACTTGATGCAATCTTTGATAAGACGATTCCGCTCTTTAATAAGATCTATGCAGCTCTTTCATACGATCTATGCCACTCTTTAACAAGATCTATGCCGCTCTTTAATAAGATCTATGCCACTCTTTAATAAGACTATGCCACTCTTTAACAAGATCTATGCCGCTCTTTAATAAGACTATTCCGCTCTTTAATAAGATCTATGCCGCTCTTTAATAAGACTATGCCACTCATTAATAAGACTATTCCGCTGTTTAATAAGATCTATGCCACTCTTTAATAAGACTGTGCCGCTCTTTAACAAGATCTGTGCCGCTCTTTAATAAGACTATTCCGCTCTTTAATAAGATCTATGCCGCTCTTTAATAAGACTATGCCACTCATTAATAAGACTATTCCGCTGTTTAATAAGATCTATGCCACTCTTTAATAAGACTGTGCCGCTCTTTAATAAGATCTATGCCACTCTTTAATAAGATCTATGCCACTCTTTAATAAGATTATGCCACTCTTTAACAAGATCTATGCCGCTCTTTAATAAGACTATTCCGCTCTTTAATAAGATCTATGCCGCTCTTTAATAAGACTATGCCACTCATTAATAAGACTATTCCGCTGTTTAATAAGATCTATGCCACTCTTTAATAAGACTGTGCCGCTCTTTAATAAGATCTATGCCACTCTTTAATAAGGTCTATGCCACTCGTTAACAAGATCTATGCCGCTCTTTAATAAGACTATTCCGCTCTTTAATAAGATCTATGCCACTCTTGAATAAGACTATGCCACTCTTTAATACGATCTATGCCACTCTTTAATAAGATCTATTCCGCTCTTTAATAAGACTATGCCGCTCTTTAACGAGATCTATGCCGCTCTTTAATAAGACTATTCCGCTCTTTAAAAAGATCTATGCCACTCTTTAATAACACTATGCCACTCTTTAATACGATCTATGCCGCTCTTTAATAAGACTATGCCACTCTTTAATAAGACTATGCCGCTCTTTAATAAGATCTATGCCACTCATTAATAAGACTATTCCGCTGTTTAATAAGATCTATGCCACTCTTTAATAAGATCTATCTCGCTCTTTAATAAGATCTATGTCATTTTTTAATAAGATCTATGTGTTCTTTAATAAGATCCATGCCGCTCTTCAATAAGATCTATGTGTTCTTTAATAAGATCCATGCCGCTCTTCAATAAGATCTATGCCGCTCTTTAATAGGAATATGCCGCTCTGTAATAAGACTATGCTGCTCTTTAATAAGGCTATGCCACTCTTTAATAAGATCTAATTAAAAGTATGACTTTTCACTTTACCACATGATCGCTTAGCTGTCGTTAGTTTCTTCTTTTTACCTTTATCTTTCAAACGTTCGGTCGCTACCTCAAGGTCTGTTACACGACTTTGTAGCTCCCCCTGAGTTGATACTAACTGCTTTTGAGTTTTCAGAAGTTCTTTATTACTTGTCAGCAATTCCTTCCTTGCCTCCAACAACTCTTGTTTTGTCGACAATAATTCTTCCTTGACTACTTTTATCTTCTCCAGTTCATTCGCCATTTCTTCCTCGGCAGCTTTCATCTTTTTCTGTTCATTCGCCATTTCTTCCTCGGCAGCTTTCGTCTTCTTCTGTTCATTTGCTAATCTGATTAGCTCAAGGGACATTTTGCGCACCAATTCGAGGAGTTCGAGTTGGAATCATTTACCACCAACCGATCTACCTCGGCCTAAGCTGTGAAGTAGAAACGAATATTTTAATCAGACCTTCTGCAATTTTAAAGATATGGCCAATTAATTTCAATCATTCACTTCGATAGTCTAGGCTATGAGAGTCATCATATGGATATGCTTGTGACTTCTAGAGGTCACAAACGCTCTATAGCCGACACATTGGGTCTACTGATTCCGCGATGCAATGAAATTTATTTGGAACTGCTGAAACAAAAATAGCAAAAATCAGTTGGTTAAAACATATAATGAAGATAAGGTCAAATTAAGGAGATATAAGGCAAGACACATCTTGATTTACTTTCATTGGCAGAACTGAAATCTGACCGCACAAATGTGGTACATAAGTGGCAGATAGTGCAAACCAAACGATAAACTAGTGTATACGGCTCATAAACGTGTGCAACGCATTCCGTGAACATACCCTTATCACTTAGGCAATTTAACAATTACTGATTCCGTACGTAAGCTGTGTATTTTTTCAGTATACTCAGAAACACTAAAAGGACGTGTACTTTTTAATGTGAAATCAAACTGCTTGTAAATTCAAATCCGAACTTACGAACATCTACCAATTTTTCGAGTCACTGTCAGCTTGTCGCATAATCATACCAGACTAAACAACGCCTTGCTACAAATTATTACTGTTTTCATGGGTGAATAGTTTCCAAAAACGGCTGCAGCCTATGCAAATGAAATATATCCAATTGCAGAAAGGAATGCCAGGCAATAATCTTTTCCAACGACGTCATAAAGCAAACGGTCAGTAAATACTGAATTTTCAGCCAATTATATATTAGACAAAAACCTGTTTATCAGACGCAGTTCGCTTTCCCTTAAATATACAAAGGGTTTTACTAAATAAAATTGCACGTTAGGTTAATTATATCTAGCCTGGCGATTGTTCAATAGTTTTCGTTTCTACAAACTTTTCTTCAAACATGTGGCAAATTTATTGTCTTGCAAATGGAATGCTCTTTACTCCTTCTTTTCAAACATGAAAGAGCTGAGTTCTTACAGAGTTTGTACTGTGTAGAATTGCTCAAACTTCTTCAATCTATCCAATAAAGTCATTAATATGCATGATAATAAGTTATTTTCAGCATCATCTTAAACCAAATTGTCGACCTTCATATGGAATTACGTTATAATGTTCTTTGAATCAAATTCTTGAGTCAGGTTGGTCTAGAAACTTTTAAGTTTGATTTTAAATATTCTCGTTTCCTCATCCAACAAGACAATTCACAAAAGCCCGAATCAGCCAGTGCTTTTGATATTATCTTCCATACAGTCCAACTAGTCTTGCATTTTTTAACTTTGAATTTTAACGTTCCCCTATCCCTATTCAGTGGAAAATATGATTGGCTCAGTTATTTGATATTTATATTTTTAAAGCTCCATATCCCTACATGGGATGGCGATATACAAAAGTATGCACGGTCCAGCTTTGTTAGGATATTTACTACTATATAAGAATAAGCTTGTAACAACGTGCCAGGCTATCTGGCCATACTTTATAACGTAGCTATGGATACTTTAGCTGTGTCGTTCGAGGAATGATGTCTAGCGGAGACACTTGTAACTACAATCTCCAGGAAACGTTGGCAATATTGGGCGCTTAATCTGGTTTTCCATGGGCTTTTGGCACATGAAGCAATGCCAGGCTTGAGTGACATTCAGGAGATTTTCCTAAGACCATTCAAAAGATTGTCTGAAGGCAGACCATATTTTCCATATACGAATTTGATCGAATTTTCAAGAGTTATGTTTGCTTGGATACAGCTCATAAACTTTCTTAGAACCAATCACATTAATTTGTATTGGTAACTAAAATTGTCAGTAGTAAAAAAATGTACAGACGGTAACGGTCTTTATGTTACATTTTTAGGCTGAGTTATATTTTCATTATGATTATTATTATTATTATTATTATTAGTAGTAGTAGTAGTAGTAGTAGTAGTAGTAGTAGTAAGAGTGGTAGTAGTAGTAGTAGTAGAAGAAAATTTGGCTACCTATATTGAATGCTTTCATTAAAAACCATATTCTGTGTTTAGATGTTTCTTTATAATTGATAGCTACACGCTGTAAACGTTTGTATCTCGATATGTCTTTCACATTTTTAATTTTGCTATGAACATTTCATATTGGTATTTAGCACACAGATCACGTGCAGATGCAAGGCATATGAACATGCATATCATTTCAATAAAAGTTAAGAATCATGTTAATGTGACGGTTAACAGTATTGCTTAGGCATACCTAAATGTCCTGAAAAAGAAGGTGGAACAGGTTGAAAGACATCAGTGACTAGGACCATTTCGGCATTATATGAAGCATTTCAAGACATTAACGCATCAAATTACTGAAACAATCAATGTTCTACTTATTCATAAAGGCAGACGCAAGAATGACTCATCAAACTATAAACCTAGTTCTATCTGCACGTCATTTAAAAACAAAAACTGAGAAACACATTTCTACCCATCTATTTCGGTTGTTCAATAAATATTATCTTTGACATCGATCACATTCGGATATCAATAAATTCATTCCTATCATACCTACTCTTTTTAAACTAATAGACGAATGTCTATCTGTTACTAACGCAAATAAAACCACTGGGATTGTCTTTATATATTTCAACAAGGATTTTGATATTCTTGATCCCGATATTCTTCTGAAAAATAAGCAGCCATTAAATTTTCAACTATCAAATACTCTTTGCTCATGTCTTGCCTACCAAACAGGCTCAGCGTGTTACTATTGGAGTACCACAAGGCTTCGTTTTAGGACATGAACTGTTTTAATATTTATAACAGATCTTCCTCTCAGTTTCAATTACTCTACTGCTGATCTAATAGTGATACAACAATCCAGCTATTCAGGTAGTTCTACCTCCGTTTTTGATCATCATTATCATCATTACCAGGCTCATATTCAATCTGTTCAAAAGTGGTTTTGGCAAAATATTTGCTCAATAACTTGGAACTTTCTTTTTATATAAAAGTGCCAGGTTTCTTCACAGGGACACCCACGTTCTTCACATTTGTCTTTTACTGAGTAAATATAAAATGAAACTATTTAAACAAGTATGTTTCTGAAAATATTATAAAATTATATTATAATAGCTACTTGTATAAAATTTTAGATTATAACTGCATCATTTTAGGTAACTTCATTAGCGACCAAACTGGTAAGAATGATAAACTGTATGAAAGAGCTGCTAGAATAATTCTAAAGGCTGATATTTTCACACCACCGTGTGAAATGTTTTGAGTATTAAATTGGCTACAATTTTGTGAATGTGTTGCAAAAAGGTTGCATGATGCAAAACTTGGGTATGACGTTTTGAAGCGTTGACAAAGAGTTGCATGATGAAAAAGTTGGGTACGATTTTGTGGAAGTGTTGAAAATATTGCATGATGCAAAAACTGGGTACTATTTTGTGGACGTGCTGAAAGGTTGCATGATGCAAAAGTTGGGTACGATTTTGTGGACATGTTGAAAAGGGTTGCATGACGCAAAAATTGGCTACAATTTTGAGAACATGTTGAAAAGGTTGCATTATGCAAAAAGTGGGTACGATTTTGTGGACGTGTTGAAAAAGATTGGAAAATTTAGAAAACTGTCAATGGTCTTGAATTTAACCCGTGATACATGATCGTGACCTTTATGGACAGCATATTTTTATTCCACTATCATGCTCTTCCTATTTCGACAAATCCCTTGCTGTATCGGGTCGAAAGTTATAGAATAGCATTCCTACTGACTGTTTGCCTGATATGTTTTAAGCGGCATTTTCAGCACATTATTGGCTACATTAAATATATACAGCTACACTGGTAAACTCACACTTGATAACAGTTTGAAAAATATTTTGACAATAATATATCTATAGCTTAGGATCAACATGATATTTTCTACCAAATGAACAACGCTTCACATTCACTATACATGTATCGGAGCACCGACTCTTGTACGGTGTACCATTGCGGCACAGTTTGAGTACTATACCTATGTCTGAATCAAAGAAGATAATATACTGGGGCGAGCCCAACAGAAAAAAGTGCTTGTGCATTATTGAGATTGTCTTCAACTTGTGGACATCTTATTCGAACCATTTAACTTACTGTCCCATTCCCAATTAAAGCAGGATTCCAGGAGGACACGAACAAGTAGTTCGGGGCCCCCACACTCTTCCCAATTTTACCGAACGGATTTTATACCCTAGGAACGATGCTTGGACCGAAGAAGACATCCAGCATTGCAAGCAACAATTATAGCTCACAATTTCTCCGAATACGATGGACACGAGTATTATCGACGTTTCAAAACCGAACCAGAAATTAGAAGAATTATCGCAAATTATGATCAGGTAAACAACGACACATTACATCCACACGGCACCTGATTTTGGAGGACGAACCAATGCAACACGTTTGTTCAATCACGTGGATAAATCTCAAATACAAGAAATCAAATACATCGACCTGTGTTCTTTGAGTCATTGGGTGTGTAACTATGCTTTATTTTCTACCGGGCACTCTGAACTGCTTACAGAAGACATCAGCGTGGAATACATTCGTCAGTACGAAGGATTTATCAAATACAGTCTTACCTCCAACCCACATGCACCATCCTGTTTTACCGCATATTGCCAAGGAAAACTGATGTTTCCTTAATGTTATACGTGTACCAAAACAAGTATACGTAAATCTGGACTAGTCTTGTCGTCACAAGAATGAAGAACGCGCTTAGACAGGAATTCGGGTGACTGTTATGAATACCGCATGTTAAAAGTATTCGAAATTTGTCATTTTCTTACAACAGAACAATGCCAAAAAGGACGAAGACTCTAGTCCAGGGATTTTCGCAGGCTACTTTAAAGATTCTCTCATACTGAAATAAAAATCTAGGCTATCGATGTTGATACCAAACTCCAGATGACACAGATAAATTCAAAAAATAGTACCTCTCCTGACAAGGCATCACTTTGGAACCCGTAGATAAGCATGGATGAAGACGATCGTTTGCCAAAGTCATGTTAAATTGTTTGTGGTGAAAACTGGCACAAGGTCTCGTCAGACCCCAGTTGTTACTCTCAAACTTTTGACGACAAGCAAAACTCATGACACACGTGTAGATCGTCCGTGAAAATTTTATGATGATCACTTAGGACAAAAACGACAAGGTTTGTACCTCCGGACGAGTTTGGAAATGGCATCATTGCAGCCTAGTTGACGGACAATGCCTGTTTAAAGTTTAATGATGCCTTAGAACGTTAAGGAGATCGAGTCCTTAACTTTGACGAAGAAAATTGTATGCACACCAATCACCCTCAAAGCCAGCAAACAATTTTTGAATTAGGCCAGTTAGGTGCATGAATGGACGGGCAACCACAAGACACTGTCGTCAGTTTTGCTAGTGTCCGCCCTAAAAAGTATTTATACCATTATCTAGACCAACATGGAGAAATTCGTAACAAATGCAAAAGCATGTAGTGAACGTGATATCTATAAAGAAGCTTTGCAGTCTTGTCTAACACAAGTGAGTGGGACTTTCATCTTACCGTGCGGACACGCCAATCTCCAGTATAACAAGGGAAAACTCCCAAGATCAACACTACAAACGTCGATAGAAAAATAATTTTAAACAGCAACCAGGTGAGGGACCCACCATGAACTCCACGTTGAATTTTGACGCAGGCATATATTCACCTATACGAGCGGATTACGTATGTTCAAATGGAATTGACCTAAATATCTGGAAGATCCTACTCAGAAGCCAGAGATGGATTTATCCATTCGAGAGAAGGAGATTAAATAAAATGTTTCAATTGTGTAGTGACACTTCACGAATTGGAGTATAGTGTCTCAGCTTACATGGAACATGTTACCTTCCTTTGTCGGTCCAAACTAATATGACCCTCATTGCAGATTTCTAAGTTTACCTGGTGACCTTATGGAACCCATTTACAAAGAGCTCGTAAAGATTCAAAGAAAAATGCATCCCTTGTAACTCTGACCTGTTAGAAGTATCGCCTCAAAACGAGCGTTCTTCATGTTACTTGATATGTGGTTAGTGGCTGACTTAATCCTGTATAATTATAGCACCAACTACCCTTTGGCAAAGGCATGACTATTTCTCCAAAGTGAAAGACATTCCAGTGAAGCACTTATTGTTAAACCTTACCATACCATGCCTTTTATACTAAGCTATTGTAACAAATTCCATGGAAGGAAATCAATGACAGGGTTCAGAACTTAGAGGATTACCAAACCCTTTTACTAGAACTGTTCCCTGTTAAGATTACATCCCATTAGATGACTTGTGGTGCGAGTGTCAGCGAATACTTTTCTCGGATTTCGTTTCCCAGCAGATACATTCTTCGACTATTTATGTACACTACATCCATCGAAATGTTATCTTTGCACGAAATGCAGATTGTGCTTAAAGTGTTAGAATAGTGATGAAGACAAGCTTGTACCTCCGTATTAAGGAAACATTTGTCAAACATTATCCACACTTGATGTTTGTTTGTTGATAAAGATGTTTGTTTGTATAGTTAGTTATTTACACTAATAAATCTGCGACTGGAAAATTTTACGTGACAGGAAAAGTCGTGGCTTCGATGCTTGGATATAAGAAGTGGCTGACAATGCCACAGACATCGAGTGTCACTAATCCAAGAAAATAGGTGAACTTAAGTCCAGTGCAAGATGTTAGCATGAATACAATGTTAAAACCAGTGGTAGAAGGAGAGTCTGATACAGATGAAGAAATATTACACAAAAGTACCTTCGGACAAATAGAAAGGACATTCCCGAGAAATTCGAGACACTGAATTTGAATTAGAAGATGACCACCAGAGCATGCATATAGATGTTATCTGGCGCACACATATCGAGAATACTGTACACTGCATCTATGGTGATTTTAATTTGTGCCACATCGATGTTCTGAGTCATTTATGCCTTACGTGTTTTCGTGTTTTATTTCTCAATCATTGAAGCGTACGCATTTTGAACAAACATTAAACGTATATCAGATGTATAAAATGCCTTGGGACGTTGATGGTAATCTTAGAATTATCAACACCATAGTCATGTCTGCATCTTTCTCTTACTTCTCCTGCTCTGTTCTCAAAAAGGGTGACGAAAAATTAAATCGCGAAAGTTGGAAGTCTTTATATCTTCGCCATCCCTTTAACGTGTAAATTTCTGGATCTAGTCGTTCAGGAAAACCGAATTTTTTAAACGTTTGATCAAAGAGAAACCACACTTGTTTGCTCGTCCAACACAACGTATCGCGTGGTGTTATTATGTGTGACAATCGGCTTACAAGGTATTTCAAGAGAGTCAAGAGGTATCCATTTCTTTTTAGAAGACACTCCTCGAGAAGACGATGGGTTCGTGATTGACGTTAGCCAAACACATCTTGTCATCTTCGATAACATGTTAGATAACGAAGAAGAAATAAAACTGTAGTTTAAGCGAGAAGGACATAGTAATTGCAGTATTGTGTACGTTCTAATAAATTTATTGTATCAAAGCAAAGCTCATAGCACCCTCAGTCTCACAGAAGTATTACAATGGTTTACTTGGACAGCACGTCAATTATGTCAAGTACTCAGTCGATCGAAACGTTTTTTTTATTTATTTATTTTTTTTTTTTTGCAAAGGCATTGTCACAATTGACAGATCCAAGAACCAATACTAAGCAACAAACCAAATTATTTTGAAACCTGGTGGAAGGAGCTCTTTCAGAGGTGTCACTTTTACATTCTAGAATGGGATCCTAATGCCGACACTAAAACGAAAAAACAAAAAACCAGTCCAATACCACAAAACACGGCACCATACCCAAAAAAAGAGGTATCTCCACACGAAAATGAAAGCCCAAGAGGAAACAATCTAAATTAAAATTATCTCCTGCCGAAAAGTGAGGGGTATTACTGTCAGGACGCGTACCTACTCCAGAAAACCATACCGCTTGGCGTCGTTGTCTCCTCCGGCAGCTGTGACGTTTTCTTTACGGTTCACAATGATCACTGCCAAAGAAGATTTAACACCCTGATCACCTGATTTAATGTTAAAAAGGGAACCCATTTCTAAAGGAACTTCTTCTAAAGGAAATTCTACTGCAGTTTGACATACTGAATTTCTCCTGAATGAATCTTCAGGAGAAATTTAGAAGTTTGGATCATTCCAATTGGATCCCGGTGGTCAAAGAGAAGTTGAACTAAGAGTGGGGAAGGAAGTCAAAGAGTCCAGTTTCATACTCCTATTCCCAACAGATATGTTTGGAAGAAATGGGGATAACAATTTACAGTCTCCGGCACCCAACCCTGTAGGTTCGACGACTGCTACGAAAAGTGGTAAACGCCAGCTATAGATTTATTGCATAGAGAGATACCAATCTTATTTACCAAGAAAATGTGTTTTATGAGTTTGTTTGTGCATGTTGTTAACAACGAAAATCCCTTTTTACCCTTTCTCTTCTGTGTGTGTGCTTGCATGAAAGGGTATGTTAATGTCCATAAACACTTCATTACCCTCCCTTGTTGTGACAGTATGTTTGTATGTTTATGTGTAAGGGTGTATGTCTCTATGATCGCTCTTCTTTTACATCCCCCACGTTCCCTTGTGTGCTAGTGTGTTTGCGTGTATGTGGGAATCTCGGTGCATCAACCCACCCCACCCAATTCGTTGGATGGTAGTGGGTTATGTTTGAATTGTACGAGGTGTCGGGATAGTATATGTGCTATATTGGACTGTAAGGCTGTGTTTGGATTATATATAAAGATGTTAACACTACATTTTCCTTGTCTCAATAAACTGTCCACTCTTTGTTTCTCTTCACAATGAACCTATTTAACATGGGATTTCCCACAAGTCGCACTAATGACAACCCATGGGCTAATGTTAATTTCCGTATGTCTACCAATCCCCACATACACTTGGATTTCAGAAAAGGTGTTAGCTACCTTATTCACAAAAGTCTATGCAGAAAATCCATATTTAGTTAGGAATTATGTAGGGTGAATAGGTCATTCATTATAAAGTACTTCTACATGGTATAATAAATTTTCTACAAATCACAAATGTGTGATTAGATCGTCAATTCTACTTCCGTGGTGTCTAATACCACATTTAACATCTGACAGTAATTTCTTGTACTCAAAACACCAGACACGTGTGTCATTTAACATGCATTACTATGTTTTGCAAATAAAGCAAACGAGGTAACAGGACCGTATTAAAGATTTTTTTATATCATATTATTTGAGAGTTTCGATAATTGTTCTCTTTATATTGCGTTTGGAATAACATGTTTGTTTTTATGGTGTTTTCATTTCTTTTCGTCCTTGCTGTAAAACAGCACACACACATGTACATAAACACACAAGCACTCTCTCTCTCTCTCTCTCTCTCTCTCTCTCTCTCTCTCTCTCTCTCTCTCTCTCTCTCTCACACACACACACACACACACACACACACACACACACACACACGAACTTCTCTCTGAAACGCTATTAAAGTAGTTTTAATTTTGTAGAAACAGATCTCTCTAAATCTATGCCACTAAGGGCTATCTAGATTACATTCGTTCCATTCTGTTTTTGTTGTAGAGATTGCCATAACATCAATCATAAACAAAGTAGTTCAATATTGGTCAAAGTCAAGCAGAGGCTTTAACCACCTGTCTAATTAACATTCCCGATCTTTTACATCAGCATTTCATCTATGTATAACCACTTTCTATTGTAAGTCTCACTGATCAGAGAAGATATGGACAGATGAAACGAAGTAATCAAAAGAAGCTTTTTAACATCCTGGTTCCATTGGATTTAGTGAAAACTTTCTTTTTCCAGAATTTGTCACATTTTATATTATCATGTGTTATGTATATTTAATTTAATTCTTTGTCTGTTAGTTTTAGATTTTTTATTTCATTACATGTTATTATAATGTAACATTGTTTGCTGGACTTGACCTTGTCCAAAACTGGGTTCATTTCTGCTTGACCTGATTGAATTTTTTTAAAATTGTTATTTCATTTATATAAACAACTAATAATAGCTTCATTATTCCTTATGTGTATGAGCTATTTATCAGAATTATTATTCAGGTAAACATGTTGATTTGGGTTAGGGTTTTGGAGAGTCCTAAGTGAATTTTTATAGGCTATTATGTTGTAAGTAAACAAGGGCTCATTAGATCATTCTAAAAGGTTATTTTCCATTAGGTAATGGTTGTATTTAGAAAATGCTAATTTTGACCTGAGATCAAGCAGAGAACTATATCATCTTGTGATTGTGAGGATTTTACCAGTCGTGCTTTAACATCTGGCACTTTAAGTCGTATTATGTTGTGGCCAGTTTGGGCTGAATTTTATTTTCTTCAAATTATTTAATTCAAATGATTATTTTCTCTGGAAATACAAAAGTGCTCAGATAAAATTCTTGGATAAAGACATTCATTGGAATTTATACTTAATTCAAACCTGGAATAATATTTCTGGGATTCAACAAGAGGATGTTAACACATCAGCACTTCGCAGATCATAACAGACACGTCATCGCCTACAATATTGGATCTTCTCGGGATTTGAACTGAATTTTATTCAGGACTTTTCATTACTAGAACTTGTGTCTTTAATTCTTGAATTATTTTGGGATTTAATTCGCAATACCGTAAGTTCTTTTTTCTCATTTTTCACAATTGTATTCTATTTCTTTAATTTTACAAAGTTTGTTGTCTTCACTCTTTTCTGTTACTTATTTTAAGAGCATAGACTCGTAACGCATGCTATGGGGTACTTTCAGATACATTTTGCTAAGTCTATCTATATATTGTGTAACAAGACTGATGCATAATTGGTTCCGTTAAATACGTTTAATGTTTACCTGTGTATCAAACACGAAATAAATATTTTTGTTAAGGTCTAATTTTCTTCTCTGCTCTTATCTTGATGCACGTTAGTAAATATATCACCAGTTCCATTTTGTATGTTATCTTGTATTATGTGTATGTGATATGGATTTTTAACGCTGCTTTAACAATTTTTCAGTCATATCGCTACGATGTCTGCAGTGTGGCAGTTTATAGTGATGTCTAGCACTGGGGCATCGTGCCACAGACATGTAGCATGATGTTCCACCCAGTCACATTATCCTGACAGCAGGCCGACCAGTCCTAACACTAACCACATAATGCTGAGCGCCAAGCGAGGCAGATGTTATTACCATTTTTTATAAGTCTTTGGCATGACTCGGCCTGGGTTCGAACCCGCGACCATCCGCATCCGAGGCGGACGCTCTAACCACTAGGCCACCGGAGCGGTTCCTGTTATCTTGTTTACTTTTGAGATCAATCCGGATACAATAGAATGGTGCTTTATGCGAGGAGCGAAATTTGACAGATCATAGCTTTCTCAAACAAGAACCGGGTGTTATGACCTATGATGCGGGTGGGCGTGGTTCTTTCTTGTACAGCATTGTTTCTAAACGAATCGCCAGACAAGCAACAGGGTCTCATCCACCAACGTTCGGACGTACGGTCGCGATTCATTGCCTGTAGCACCTCGATGGAAGTGTGGTGACAGGCAGGGTCGAGTAGGTGAGCTGGAGGGTGAATGGGTCTAAGATTACTCGAGCATCTTGCAACTTCAAATGGAACGTAAAATGGGTCGTCATGTCATTCGGGGTCCAGAATGCGCCAAGTTTCTTCACCTGTACGATGAGAAAGTTGCTTTAACCGTTAAGGGGAAAGGGAGTTTCGAGCTTCATGGACGACTTACTATTAGCGACATCTACTTGGGACGAGCATATAGCTTTGCTAAGAAACGTTTTTGAACGACTTAGACGGGTCTTACCGCACGACTATATAAACGCCACGTAGGGTCTAGAAAACTTACCTACCTAGATCACACCCTCAGCGAAGACACATAAACCCCAGACAGCTCCAAAGTTGACTATCTTAAGAACGCAGTACGACCGACTACTAAGATAGAAGTTCGATCTTTCTTGGGACTGGCAGGGTATTATCGTCGGTATGTTGCTAACTTCAGTGTTATTGCTTCTCCATTGACGACTTCACTAGGAAGAACATAACGCTTGTGAACGCAGTAGCAAAAATACCAGGCGTGCCAAGGATTCTGTAGTACGTACTGACTCTTCCGACAGAGTATTGGAGCAATGCTATTGAAAGAGTATGGTGCAAACTTATTTCCAGTTGCATATTGAAGTAGGAAAAAGTCGACTTCAAAAAGGCAATTAGTCGGAATATCTAAATTCCTACACTAATTGTATGGACGTCAATTTATGTCTGAAACTGAGACAATCCAGAGCAAAAAGTTAGGGAAATCTTGATCAGTTTATTCAGGTGTCATAAAATGATATTTTTCAGAATAGTTATTAATAAAGTCTGTCGTGAGAGAAATATTCTGACTTCAATGGGTGGTTTAAAACAATTTGGCGATGAGAGAAAGCAATACTGATTGGTTAAGCTAAAGGAGGGTGTGTGTTCCCCAGACGAAGTTTCATGGTTGAGGTCTGAGGGACTCAGAGGAAAATTAATAGATAATTGTTCTCGTTAAATAAATTGTACAAGGGATGGGGGTCAAGAAATTTAAGAAACCCGGAGCCAGAGAAGAGACAGGGGGAATTCTCTGATAATCAGCTAGCTTGGGGTCAGAAAGGCAAAAATGTACCATCCCAATTGCAAATAATGTGCATTGACGTAAGTTTGAAATTTTTTGTTTACATTTAAACTCATACTTCAATTTTTCCCTAAGTTTATAAAAAAAAAACTAAATTCCTCTGTCTTGAATGTAATAGAAATCATGTAGTGTAGGAATTTCATGCATTACCTTGATACGCCTTGTGAGAGTTAATTTATTTTTCTTAAATATTATTTGAATCATGTATCGTAAAGATTTCATGCATTTCATCTGATACGAATTGTGAGATGTGACTCATCTGCCTTTGTATCACGTGTGCTGAGAACTGAGTTTTATATGTCTGGAAATGTATTTCATTGAATCACTAAATAGCAAAATAACGTAGTTAGGACAAGGTGTGATGTCCATTAATTCGTTTGTGTCAAGAAGTTGTGAATTCTTTTCAACCTAGAATCGATGGTATTAGCATTAGGAACGTGTGTCGACTTGCATCGTCAGCTAGTAATTTACAGACCACAGCGGGTGTGATGGCTTATCTAACAGGTCAAATTATGTAATAGTTCCATTTAGGAATGCGATTAGCCGCTAGAAAAGTCATAAATTCACGTTCATATGCTGTTTGAGTATTGGATCAGGTCGCGAACTGACAATAGATTAGTTCTGTTGAATTACGATAAGACAATATCTTAAGTAGAAGAGTATAGGAATAATGTTTAATCCCAGAAGAAAATATCCTGACACATATTTATGTTGGGTATCATATTTTATTTGAAGGAAAAGTAATATCTCCATACCTGTACTGCACAGTGGAAAAGAGCGCAATCTACAATCAAGACGCTTGATGACTCGAGGAGGCCAGAGGAAGAGAGAGAAAATGAAAAGAAATACGGCAACATCGACCTGTCACCAACAGTGATTTGGATAAGATCGGAAGCAACCCGCTGTTGCTGATATGCCGGCAATTTGAGTTCTATCAGTTATATATTAGAATATGATGAAATTTTTTTCGCCGTTATAACAGAACGGCTAATTAAGTTTCGCATAATTTTTTTAGCTCTATCTAAGAGAAAGTGAATCATTCAAATGTCATGTTCGATTTCATTTTGCTTATGTACTTGATAATATTGTTATATTTTACATACGGTGACTGGTATTCTTCTATTTTATATCCCTGTTCAAATCTCTGCCATAACATGTATTAATTTCAAATTTTATTTTATTGTTTACTAGTTCCTGGGAAGAACGCCTTGGTCAATCATCTATATAACGATTAACAAGGCACCACAAGAAGTGGGGATCTCACATCATCCGACCTCTGAAAGTATGTATGTATGTATGTATGTATGTATGTATGTATGTATGTATGTGGTTTCTTGGCACGTTAGTATATAAAATCAAGACAGTATAGTGCCGAGTTAAAATTAGGTAGGAAATGATGTCATTGGAAAATAACACGTACAGTTCAAGATACTCTAAGCACACACTCAATAAATAAATCGTGACCTAGATATGAATGCGATACGTTTCGATTAACGACAATGACGTGATAAGATCGATCTAGATCTAGAACTCGCAAGGATATCTGGTGCAATACACAATAAATCTTTTCGATCAACAACGCTTTCTTATAGAGTCAGTGCTTATAGAATCAGTTCTTAAAGACCCACTGATATATATATATATATATATATATATATATATATATATA
>JAECUM010043793.1:0-22802 GCA_016617855.1 Megalonaias nervosa
ATAACTCCAACTTTTACCCTTCTGCTCATGCTCAGGCAAAATAGCCAATGAAAAACGATGTTTCTAACACAGCTAGGCATTAGGTTAACCTAAAATCTCTTGGAGGTCGATGTATTAGGATGTATTCAGAATTAGCCCCCAAAATGGGTTTCCTACTCGCATTTCCGGCGAAAACGACGAAAACCTCCAGGGGTTAATGTGTTAATAACAGCGCACAGTGAAAACTTTCTGAAGAATGACTGTCACTGGACTTTAGGGTCCTGTACCACATGATTTAGCTAGTTTGATCCATTGGTTTGCATCGGGGAGAGCCAGAGTGAATCTGTGATGATGTGTTTTCTTGTCTCAGTTTGATACCCTCATATACACATAAGTATTGGAAATATTATTTTAATGTCAGCAATACACAACTTGTCACTAATGCACTTCTTTCCTTTCTGTGATGTACAGGAAGACACATTTAAGTTGAGAATGGTTCTAGTAGTAAGGGAAAATGCTGGTTCTGGCTCACAGACCTCTCCCCACCCTCCAAACAAATATAAATTACCCTCTCAGAGACCCTAAAATCCCACCCCAAAACGATTTTCACAAAATGAAAAGGCTGGTTCTAGCTCAAATATAATCTAAGACTTTTACCCACCCTCTAAATAAATATAAATTACCATCTTGGAAACCCTCCAAAAAAAATATAAATTACATCTGTGAGCCCCACCAGCCTCCCAAATGACTAACCTCTACCTCCTTCAAACTGTTTATACGCTATCATTATCATAATCTCTTTCATATCTGCTGACTCTCATTGGCAAAATATCTGTTAACATACTGTCAATAATACGAAACTCGCGTATTAAATTGTCCATATCATATTTTATACCCCGTAAGTAAGATCGTATCTGATCAAGTAATTTTTTGTAGGTGATACTAGCTGTTTTGCAGGCATTTTTTTGGGGTCACAAACCGAGGTTCAATTTTTTTACACGCTGTTGAAAGAGAAACACCAACGCCCGATATTATTAACAAAAATGGATTTAATGATGCTCCACTTGAAATTATACCAGAGCCGGTCAATAACAATGGTAAATATGATATTATCCGAAGTATTTTGTTATAATATTTATAACATTTTTTCACGCACCAAAGTTTTTTTTTATGATAATATTTGTAATATTGCAATAACCCATCCACGTCTTGTTTTGGAATTTCTTTTGAAATGTGATTGAAATCAACTATACTTTTTTTCATTATATAATATTTGTTTATAATAGTGCTGGTTCCTGGTTTGATTTATTATGCCTAATGATGTTAAGTAATTAATTGAGAAGTTTCAGCTATAAATTCCAGACACCACCAGTAACGTCTTGGGGGCATTTCCGTTGATGTCAACGTAAATATTTCTTTGGTGTTCTTATTTAGCATCACCAGTAGAGGATTATGGTATACATTCGGTGATGATGAAGTGGACGCAGTAATTTCCGAACCGTACATGGACAGCCTGTATAACCCAGTTACTTCTGCGGTATGTTCGAGACTGTTATTTTGCAGTGTCCATGTTGCTGATCCTGATGCTACTGTGTACACAATATTTTTAATTTGTCCGCGTGGAATTTTAATCAGATTCATTTTTTGAACAATATTAGATATTCCACTGATAATGTCGTTGAGTTTCGTGTTAACGTCGGAGAGTTTGATATCAACAGTTTGTGGATCACTAAAAAATTCGTTAATGGTTTTATTCATATTTCTATGAAAATTTAAAAACGTTTATTCGTGTCTAGTAAAAGTAGCATTAATTGAAGTCATTTCATTATTAATTGTAGCTAACGAAGCTGTTACTGAAATTTCCTTATCCTCAACATATTTTTTCGTTGCAGCATCAAAATCAGATTCTGGTGTTCTAAGATTATTAATACCATTGTTACTCATGTTAAGAAATGCACGCATTATACCGCCGTTGACTAATACGTACTTAGATTCTTGATCATCAACGCATTTTCTTGTTGCGGCGTCATTATCTGCGGTTGGGTTTCCAAGGCTTGTAATTTTATTTTGATTCATAATAATGTTATCCGTGAACGAATCACCAGCTTTTTTAACATAATCGTTAATTGACTTACCGGAATCTTGTATCTTACCTTGGTCAGTAAAAGTAATGATATTATTAACAACCGCGGTAGGAACTCGTATAAGTACATCTGACAGTTGTATATTACTTGTCTTCAATCGTCCTTGTTTGCCCTGGAAAACAACGACTTCATTTTGATCTACATTTGTGATATTTAATAAATTATTGATTTCATTTCTGAGCTGATCAAGAGTTGCGTATCTAGATAAGTCACCTTGCTGACCTTTAGCCGATGAATCTACTAATAATGTTCCAAATTTTGTATAATAGCTCAGTATTTATTTAATGTAACATAAAATTGTCAACATTAGTCAGTTTAATATTACATAAAATTATATAGCAACAATGGCGAAGATATTAAATTTTGATACCGAACGATTAATTAAGCATAAACATAATAACGAACTTTCAGATTGTCATTATCTTATTATTGGTCGTACAGGATCAGGTAAAACAAATCTGTTATTAAATCTTTTGCTCAACAATAACTTTAACTATGACAAGGCGTATAATTTATACAATTAATTCACAACAAGATAAGTACGAGCTACTGAGCGAATATAATAATAGACTTCGTGATGAACTTGATGCTGGCGATGATATATTTTTAATAAAACAACCAGAAGAACTAATTCCAGTTAATGAACTTGATTCATCTGAGCATAAAATAATTGTATTTGACGATATTCCGCTAAACAATGAGGAGATGAACAAGATTAGATCTTATTTTTCATTATCGCGTAATAAAAGATGTAATTCTGTTTATCTCGCCCAAGGCTTTTACAACGTCGATAGATTTATCAGGCGAAATGCGGGTTGTTTTATATTATTTCCCGGACTGGATAATGTTGATGTGAGAAATATTGCAAACGAGCAATGCGGTGACGTAACAAAAGATAAATTTATCGAATTATATCACCAAGCAACCAAAGATAAATACAATTTCTTTTTATTTGATAAGCTAGCGCAGGTAAAGCTTTTGCGACAGGTGCAGCTTCTTCAGCAGGCACTGCAGTAGGACAAAAGATCGCTGATAAGATTAGAAGACCTTCCACATCGGAAATAAAACGAGCAATATCAGATATTGCGGCAACGAAAGAAAAAAAACGAGCTATGATAGCTACAACAAAATAATTATTATCACAACATGGTGAAGAAATAGTACGTAAACTTGCAAAGAAAACAAAACCGATGACTCCTGCTGCTTTTTAATTTTGTGTAACGATTATAAAATAAAATTGTCAGCTAAAAATTATCTCGATCTTGCTAAAGAATGTGATGCTGACGACGCTGTAACAGAGTTCGAATACGTCGAGTATCTCGATGAAAACTCAAACGAACCAAATAAAACCGGTGTTAGAACTTTTAACACAAGAGATGAGGACGTATTTCTACTGCCGCATAAGGCAGTGTTAGAAGTGCGTGGCCAAATATTAACTGCGATAGGTGGTGACATTGCAGCTGGTGCAGAAATTGCGCTTGTCAATAACGGTTGGAGCTTGTTTGAAAGTGCACGATATCAACTGGCCAGTCAAACTGTAGAAGATATTTCAACGCACATTGTTTCACTTAGCGATGATTATTCTAGATCAGTGGTCACAAACATGATGTGGTTTAAAGATACCTCATTCGGGACAGCTGTTTCGAGCGAGTTTCGTACTGACGCTGGTGTTCCTGCTCCAGATAAAAAATAATCTAATCGCCAATACAGTTGTTGATGATGCAGTCGCAATAGGTAATTCAATAAGATTAGCTGTTACAAATATACGACGACAGCAATATAACGAAGGATTTGCTAAACGAAAAGCATTTGCTGCAGAATCTAAACAAATAACGATGATGCTTCTGTTAAGTACAATCTTCGGATTCTGCCGTGAATATAACAAAGTTTTTCGCGGAATAAAACATACACTTATTTTAGATCGAGCTGATCGAAACGATTGTATAATGCACGCTGATGGGGTGGCTGAAGGACAGTTTGCTATTACAAGATTAGCGCTGTGGATGCCACAAGTTGTCCCATCTGTAGCTAAAACTATGGAACTCGAATCATCATTAACCGCTTATACAAAAAAGATACACTTCCAGCAAAACAGGATATATCAAACAGCAATTCCTAACGCAACTGATTACACATGGCGTGTTACAACTACAGCTAGCAAACAACTACCTCGACATTTATTCGTCGTATTTCAACGACAGGCACGTCGTAATAATCAAGAAATGAACAACTCCGTATTTGATAACCCTGATGTCAGACGAATATTTATTGAGTAAATTCTAAACAGTATCCCGAACGTGCAATCGAATGCAATTTTGCTGACGATGAAACAAAAAACATATCTCGGCCGTATATGTACATCAAACTATCAACATGTCACCAAATGACGCAATTAAAAATCCAATATTGGCGAACGAAAACATGTATCGCAGACATAAATTTAAAGTGGATGATCGAGTTAGAATTTCTCTGACGAAGAAAACATTTGAAAAAGGATTTACTCCAAAATGGAGCGAAGAAGTGTTTGTCGATGATAAAGTACTTTTAACGATACCCGTAACATACTCGTTAAAAGATTTATTAGGTGAACCTATAACTGGCAGTTTTTACGAGCAGGAACTTCAGAAAACTGAACAAGATGTTTTCGTTATCGAAAAAGTTATTAGGAAAAAAGGCAATAAAAGTTTAATTAAGTGGTGCGGGTATAGCGATAAATTTAATAGTTGGATCCCAACCAAGCAAATTATGAAATAATGTTTCTGTAGATTTCCTCGTACTTACGTTTGATAGATTTACATTTTACTGGTTTACATAATGGTATTAGATATTGTCTGCGATCGTCAGAGATCGTCATTAAGTTAAAAATCTTGACAAATATAAAATCGAATTTTTGTTTTTGTCGGCCTGGAATTTTTAGATTTAAAAAAGGTTTGATAAGCTGCCAAATATTTGTTGTTCGGCAACAGTAAAATTAAATTTTATTATTTTTTTAGCAATGTGATACTTAACATTATATCGTCCAGTTGTCGGTCTGCTGTAATTTTTTCTGTCAACGACGGCGTTGCTGTAGTCATCTTCATCGTCAGATTCGTTGTTGTACAAAATATCATCTTCGCTATAGCTAGCAAATTTGTCTATTATATCGTTAGTGATTGTAATATTGTCTGCGACTTTGTCGTTGGCGACTTTGTCGCTAGAGATGAAATCTCCTGCGATTGTATCTTCCTCGTATATATAAGCAAGTCTTTTCATCAAATCCATATTATAATATACTTTTATCTAATTTATTGTTATAAGATGACTAACGAGGTAAAATATCACCAAAAAGTTAATATATTAAATTATAACGAACTAGATGAAGCAGTGAGAAAATGTCTGTCGGGTTATAGTGCATATTCCGTTGACGTTATTGTAATGCCAGGCGAAAATAATAAAATATTGCTAACAGCAGCAGAAAAAAGTAAACTTAATGATAGTGCTTTTATAACATTAAAATTTGATCGCGATGATGTTTTAATGTTTGCTCATAGCTGTCTTACTAAGACAGAATTACGAAATATAATTAATCATCATATCTAAAGATAATCCAAGCGTTATATTTGCTTGAAAAAGCTGATCTTGTTATTCTATCGGCAACAAATTTTACTGCCCTGGGATTTATCTTGTAGTATTGAGTAGCAGATGAGATTGAAGGAAATTTGATTTTCTTATCTATTTTAGGATTAAATGAAACAACAGGTTTTGCCGGACGTCTAAAATTGATACCACCACCTAGTCCTTTTTTTCACATTTTCCTGCTGGGTAACTAGTTCTAAATTTTCTATTCGATTGTCAGTCTTTACGTTATTGATGTGATTAATAACCAAACCATTAGGTATAGGTCCGTTAAACGTCTCGTAAACAAAACGATGGCTAAGATAACCAACTCTACCGGCTAGTGTTCCTCTGACAGTTATCGTGAGATACCCCATATTATTCATAAAACCAACAACTTTTTTAGTTTTTCTTCTTCGAATAATTCCCTTATCAGTTACTTCGTATAAATCAAATACCGGATGAGGTTGATACTCATCTTGTAAAGCTAAATTTTCAATATTGTCATCACTAATTGAGCCATTTACTCGATATACTCGTTGTCCTTCTGGAATATCATCGCAGAACAAAGTATAAATAAAATCTTTTCTAAACATTTAAATTCTATCTGTGTCATCACCTTTCACTGAAATTATCATACCAGCTGGAGTTGTTCTGCCAATAGATTTTTCAGATTTTATGTTAATAACCAAACCCAATGCATTTCCAGCGTAGAGGTTATACTTCGGATGAACATGATATGCTTCTTGCTCGTTTGCGCTTGTCAGATTTTGTGTCATTATATACTATAAGCATTTTATATCTCTAATTGATTTTTCAACTGGCGTGCGGTGAGTTATCGATCGAACAAACAATTAGATATATAATATTACACTATATATATAACAATGTTGAAATTACGTGATATAACCAAGAAGAGCCTTATGGGAGAACCTGAAAAAAATAGCTCCTGCCTTTATAGGATTTGACAACAGTTATCGGTTTGATAAACAAATCGTACTAGTAAATTTCACTGCAACAAATCTCTATCATTTGCTAGAGCCAACTGTAAAACGTGAACTTGAAAAACATAAGGGTCTAAGAATATTAGTGCAATATCATGTTATACTTTCAAAGCTACTTGTGACTAGCGAGGAAATTGCAGACCCTTACATTAATGCAAAATCAAGGCGTGTTTTGCTTGGGACTGATCTTTTGTCACTAGCTGATGAAATACACTAGGAAATTTGGAAAAAGATAGAAGAATTTACCGAATCGGGTTCGGGTTGGAAGTTTGAAATCATTACCGAAATTTTATTTTACACAATAAAATATAACGTATTACGCGGTAGTTCGTATACTGATCTGCCACAAAAAATAAAAAATAAAAAATGCTGTATAAACGTAAAGAACGTTGATAACAGATGTTTTCAGTGGGCTATTCTTTCTGCGCTATTTCCGGCAGAAAAAAATGCTGATCTTGTTGACAAGTATATTAGTCACGTATTAAAATTAAATTTTAATGGTATTGACTTTCCAGTTGCAGAAAATCAAATACCAAAGTTTGAAAAGCAAAATAATGTTTCAGTAAATGTTTTCGGACTAGATGAAAAAGAAAACGTCTATCAGAGATATATTTCAGAAAAAGCTTCACAATCGACAATAAACTTGCTGTTTTATAAGAATCATTACGTTTGGATCAAAACCTTTAATGGACTAGTTGGCAGACAGTATAATAAACGAAATATAAAAACGTTCTTTTGTTATCGCTGTTTACACGGTTGTGAAGACAATGAAACATTACAAAAGCATTTGCAGTACTGTAGTGACGTACAACGAATAACAATGCCGTCCAAAGAAAATAGTTTATTACAGTTTGTTAATCACAATCACAAACTAAAAATTCCTTTCGTTATATGCGCTGATTTCGAATGCTTACTTCAACCTGTACTTGGCATAGAAAATAATCCTGAGAAATCGAGTACAAGAAAAACTCAAAATCATGTTCCATGTGGGGTAGCGTATAAGATAGTTTGCTGCACTGATTCGAGATTATCTAAACCAATCAAATTATATCGTGGTAATAATCCGGCTGTTTGGCTTCTCAAGCAGTTAATTATCGAAGTTGATAACATATTTAATCGTTTAAAAAGAATAACTCCAATGATAAAACTGACATCTCAACAAGAGTCTGATCACGAGCAAGCGGAATTTTGTCATATTTGCGAAAAAGCTTTTGACTCGCCTGATAACAAAAAAAGTACATAACCATTGTCATTTGACCGGACAGTATTGTGGAGCGGCTCATGATCAGTGTAATTTAAAATTTCATGCTCCAAATTTTATTCCAGTTGTTCTTCACAACTTCCGAGGATATGATAGCCATATTATCGTAGAAGCTTTTGGTGATCCCAACATAATATCTCGTTTAAAACTTAATAACGCAATCAAGTGCATTCCAAATAATTTTGAAAAGTATATGTCAGTTACTTTAGGTAAGTTGCGTTTTATTGACAGCCTACAGTTTATGGCAGCATCATTGGATGAGCTGGTAAAAGGTTGTAGCGAGTTTGATAACCTACGAGACTGTTTTGGAGATAAATTTAATCTATTGACTAAAAAAGGAGTATTTCCGTACGAGTATCTCGACGATTGGAGTAAATTTGATGAAACGTCTCTGCCTAGCAAAGAAAAATTTTATTCGCAGCTTAAAAATGAAAATATCACAGATGACGAGTACAAATATGCACAAGATATTTGGAATAAATTTAACTGCAGAACATTTGGTGATTATCATGATTTATATTAGAAAACAGATGTTTTATTACTAGCAGATGTTTTTGAAAGTTTTCGTCGAGTAAGCTACAGCAATTATGGACTAGATCCTTGTTGGTATTATTCTGCTCCCGGGCTGTCATGGGACGCTCTGTTAAAGTTTAGTAAAGTAAGGTTAGAATTACTGACTGACGTTGACATGTTCAATTTTATCGAGAAAGGTATCCGAGGCGGTATTAGCGTCATAACAAAAAAATATGCTGAAGCAAACATCAAATACTTGAAAGAGTACAATCCTAAGCTTCCTTCGAAATATATAATTTATCTAGATTGTAACAATTTGTACGGTTATTCTATGGCAGAACCAATACCTTTTGATGGATTTCGTTGGATCACATCTGAACAATTTCTATCGGAGACAGAACAAAAAATACCTGACGATATTTCATATTTTGTTGAAGTTGATCTCGATTATCCAACTTCGCTACACAATTTACACAACGATTATCCTTTCTGTGCAGAATCAATGGTAATAGATTATAGTATGTTATCTCAAGAACAACAAGCGATAGCATCACCAAGACAAAATTCTATGGTAAAAAAACTAGTACCAAATTTACTGGATAAGAAAAATTATGTTTTGCATTATAAAGTTTTTAAACAAGCAGTAGATGCTGGTCTTGTGTTGAAGAAAGTTCATAGAGTTTTAAAGTTTAATCAGTCGCCGTGGATGAGAGGTTATATTAACTCAAACACTTCGAGAAGAGCTGTAGCGAAAACCGATTTTGAAAAAAACTTCTTTAAGCTTATGAACAATTCCGTTTTTGGTAAGACGATGGAAAATATTAGAAAACGAGGAAATATCGAGCTAGTTAATGATATCAATCGCAGGTATAAACTTGTGTCAGACGATGATTTTGTCAGTATGAAAATTTTTAATGAAAATTTTGTCGCGATACAAAGAAGAAAAACAAATCTAAAACTAAACAAGCCGATTTACGTTGGAGCCTCTGTGTTAGATTTATCGAAGTGGCTCATGTATGGTTTTTATTATAACTTTGTTAAAAATCAGTGGCCGTCCAGTAGACTATTGTTTACTGATACCGACTCGCTCGTGTATGAAATTGAATGTGAGGACGTCTATGAGGATATATATGATAATCGACATTTGTTTGATCTTTCCGATTACCCTCGTGACAGTAAATTTCATGACGACATAAATAAAAAGGTTATTGGTAAGTTTAAAGATGAAATAAACTCGAGCATCATCAAATATTTTATTGGATTGCGCAGTAAAATGTACCCCGTATTGCTAGATAATAATAAATAACGAAAAAGGCAAAAGGTCTGCTTCGCGATTTTGTTAAAAAGTTTATGAAATTTGATGATTACAAGTACGCTCTTGACGGCGGCGTTAGTTTTATAAGAGCAATAGCTATTCGAACAAATCGTCATAAACTCGAAACAGATGTCATTATCAAACGCGGATTGAGTAATTTTGATGACAAACGTTATTGCGAAAAGGGAGCAGATAGATCTGCACTTGGGTATTGTTTTGATGATAGATCTATACTTGATATTATATTCGATGACTAAGGTATAAAATTTTATGTGAACAATAAAAATAATGTTTGAAAATTTGACAGTGACAGATACTACAATAGCAAGAACAAATATCTAATGATAGACGGCAAACAGTTGACAGTTGAAATTAATAATGAAATATCAGGTATATGTTTTACCGCAGCTCGTGAAAAGCTAAAACTTTCGCTTATCAGATCTGATGACAGCGAGTATTTCAATTACCTTGAACAATTGAGCCAGAAGTTATCAGCGGGATTTAAAAACTTTCATGATCCGATAAGTCAACAAAAATATACTAAATTTACCATCGATCTCGATCGGTCAAAAGTATATTTTATATCCTCTTAACAAACCGCAAATAAAGGATTTGTTCGAATGTCGTCGCTGTGTGAGCGGTAAAGAAAAGTTTAGTCTCTATTATCGTGATGATGAAATATTTCTAATATCAACGGTTGAAACATTGATAATTGGTAATTAGGTATGAAGGAGGTAGAGGTTAGTCGTTTGGGAGGCTGGTGGGGCTCACAGATGTAATTTATATTTTTTTTGGAGGGTCTCCAAGATGGTAATTTATATTTATTTGGAGGGTGGGTAAAAGTCTTCGATTATATTTGAGCTAGAACCAGCCTTTTCATTTTGGGAAAGTCGTTTTGGGGTGGGGATTTTAGGGTCTCTGAGAGGGTAATTTATATTTGTTTGGAGGGTGGGGAGAGGTCTGTGAGCCAGAACCAGCCTTTTCTCTTACTACTGTTCTGAAACAAAAACCAACAGCATATTTTAAACTATGCAATTACCACAAATCGGACATAATGAAATTGAGACATTGTACACTAGCTGCATTACATGTAACTGTTTAAAATATATTTATATAAGGAATTGGAAAAGGATAAAACTAATTTTAATTATGTAATATTTACCTTTGACTATTGAGTTTCTTACCTTACAATGACAGAACATCCAGACTTCAATTCTTCTGACCATTTAGGTCTTTTTGGTATCTTTTTATGAGCAGTGTCATATTTGAGTTACAACGTGCATGACTGATTATTAACGGCAACCGGTCACCAACCAGTCACTAGCAATTGACATGTGACTGGTCATTGGATGATGGGCAGTATTTGTTGCCATCTTAATAATCCTGTTGGGGCAGAAAGTCTATATACACACCTGATGAGTTTCCAGCATCTAATAAATTATAAAATATTGTTATTCATCAGCTTCGAGTTAAGAATAAAGATGTGAACAATACTGACTGGTTTAATGTATTAATTTTAATAAAATTAAATTTTCAGTGCATTTTTGGAAATGCATGTTTTGAATGATTTCATTTTAAGTCCCACAGCTGATACCCTTTTAGTCATTTTACCACCTTAGTATATATCGGATTAATGATTCCCAAGTTAAAGATGTTATGGATGATATGCTTGAGCACATTCTAATGTAGATGTATAGTGTTCATGATACCGAGTTAAAGAGGTTGCTGACTACATTCTAATGTACATATTTCATTACATCCTATATCTCATATAGTTCATATAATTCTTGTTTTTAACATATATTTATCTAATGCCATCAATTACTTCTTATAAATGCATCTGATTCTAATTTGTTAAATCAGTGCGTTTTATTGATACTGATAATCTGTTCACTTTAACAATTATCATGTGATTATGTGTTTTTCAAAAATAGAAGATATGGAGCATTGGGAATATTGACTTTTCATTTCAGTTATTAAGTCATATGTCATATTAAAGTAGAATTTATGTTATCCTTTTTGGGTCCAGTATTAGAATTTTCATGTGACCTGCCACTCATTTTCTTTCCTAATTACTGTCAGTCTATCCAGTATTAAAACTCTGATCGGCCATTCATCTTATTGCATGATCAAACTGTCAGCTATCTATCCACTACTAGAATTTTCATGTGACCTGCCATTCATTTTCTTTCCTAACTACTGGCAGTCTATCCAGTACTAGAACTCTCGCGATCTGCCATTCATCTTATCTCATGATCACATTGTCAGCTATCTATCAACTACTAGAATTTTCACGTGACCTGCCATTCATTTTATCTCTCAATAATTGTCGATCTATCTGGTACAGGAACTAATATGTGACCTGCCATTCATTTTATCTATTAACCACTGTCAATAACTTGGGACAAATTCATAAGACCATGATGAAAGAACTGTATGCAATGTTCACCTGATATCAATAATCTCTGCCAAGTTCAACGGTATTCAATAAAAGTTAGTAAAAGACACAAGATTTGTCACATACAGTAAATACATTTTACCACCAGAAAGTGATGCAACTGAAGAACAAGGGTAAAATAAAAGGAATATTATGTACCTGCCCATATCTATTTAGTGACTTTAACCATTGCTTTTTGACTTGGGGAATCAATAGGACTCTTCCTACCCTAAGTGCAAGCCACATGCAAAGTTTGATCCAGGTCTGTGTTGTAGAAATAATTTTACTGCGAAGAAACCCTTTATCTTTTTTGTTCAATGGCCTTCAGCTAATGTCACCATCTCCATGTTTCAATTTTTGTCTGAAAAAAGAAACGGGAATGCAGTTTCATCTTTAACACTAGATTACCTATAATGATCACATTTGTGGAGGTCTTTATTCACACAGTATTTATTAGAACCACATACAATAATTCACTGTTAATTTTATTTAGGTGACCAAAAAGCTTTTTTCTCCTATATTGGCCATCCCAGTACTATCCTTCAGTAAATATTTAGAATCTAACCATGCCAAGTCAGAAATAAAGGACACATTTCGATACTAAATTTTCAGGGAGTTTTATCAAAAATGCCATGATATGTGCTTGTAATATATATATATATATATATATATATATATATATATATATATATATATAGTATATATATATATATATATATATATATATATATAGTAAGGTATATATATATATATATATATATTGAGAGTATTATGACATCAACATTTCGAACAGTTTATTATAAATATGAATGCTCTTCGTTTTCATGTTCAACCAATCAGATGATATGTTACATGCATCGTAGATGTTTTGTACGTGTGAAATCCGTGGCAATTTTTCCTAATCTATCTTTGTATTCATGCTGATGATGATCAACATTCTGTCTGAGCTATGTTTTATTTCCTGCTGATAATGATGACCACTCTGCCTAAGAGGGCTGAGAATTGGTGGGTGATTTGACGGTATAGAATTAATGACAAGAGACAAAATTCTTGCTGCAGTGTACCTCTATGTCAAGGTGATCCACAGAGGACCATGGCTCGAAATAAAACCATTTCAAATGTGAAACTCATTTTCAACATTACTCACTGCCAGGGTGATTTACAAGTATTTATTTTTATTTCTTCCCTTTTCTAGACATAAAAATGAAGGCACATTGTTAAATTATTAGTCTACACTTTATTATGTTGTCAACAATGCTAAAACCAATCGTGTGCTACAACAAACAATCATACTTACTTTGTGGATGGATAACACTCAATCAGACTCACTTTGTGGATGGACAGCACCCAATCAGACTTACTTTGTGAATGGAAAGCACTCAATCAGACTTACTTTGTGGATGGATAGCACTCAATCAGACTTACTTTGTGGATGGATAGGGCACGTTATTTCACAAAATGTCAAAATTGTTATTTTTTGCAACAGATTATGTCATCCCAAATCTACCATTCTCATAAGTCGTTCATATTTATATTAGCAAGCTATGAATTGAAAATGGGATGAACTTACAAAAAAAATTGGAGAAGAGTGAGATTAGTTTTATAAGATTTGATTCAAGAACAAGTCTGGTACATAATAAACATATATAATAACATCAGTATTGGTACATACTACATGTATATCATAACAAGAACCATTTTCTTTTCCTACATAAATACCACATATATTTCATCTTGTGACATAATAAAATATATATTTTACTGGTTTACCATTTGGCTTTGCCACTAATTGACACTAATTAAAATATCACATTTTCTTTTGATCCAAATGATGAAATACTGTAGTTATTTTAATGGAAGCCCAATTCTAATAACGTCCCCACGCCTTCTCCACAATAAAAAGAAATTCCTACCTCATTGAAGCTTATAGATCAGTATATATCCAATATGGTATGTCCAAATAATTAAAACACTGCATGCGTAATCCAACGACTGTTGGAAAAATTAACACAACTTAATTTATGAACATTTCAGTCAAAGAGTGATGTATAGTATTAACAAAAAACAGACGCCAATAACACTACACTTGCATAATAAATGTGAAATAGTTCCACCTCAAAAACATCATAGATATCCACTGGATCAGTTGTTACACACATGATTAAATACAAGTGATATGTTGCTGGCTTGTTGCAGAGGTCTATTTTTAGAGTGTTTTCTGTACAATATTTAGGACAATGGTACTAATGCTAATAGTACTGTAATACCCCCCTTTGGAAATTGCCCCACCCCCAGGGTGCATTTTTAAATAACTATGGTATATCCAGTAGGAAACGAAAATATCCATTATGTGCAGGTTTCCTGCAGACTCAACAATTTCGCGACTTTTCAAAACATTTTCCAGGTCTATTTCACAATATTGAAGGACCAGAATAGGACTTTATCAATCATAATTGTGTCTTGTTCAAAACAAGTTTAATCGGTACTTTGTGCTCTATCAAATTAGCAATTATTGTTTTTTCTAAACTCCATTATCAGAAATTCCAGGCGTTCCCACAACTTAGCAAGATTTTGAGAAATGTTATGACTTTTCAAGACCCTTGAAATTTATTTTTTAAATTCCAAAAGTTTCCAGGATTCCAGGACCTGCACGAACCCTGTATGTATTATTCTAACAGTAACAAAAGACAATCATTTACAGTAAAAACGTTTTCTGATTTTATGTTGCAATATAAACCCATTCATCAATTAGAAAATATAATAAAGTCTACAGTTATACCCTCCCATGGTTTACAAAAATTTAACTTGTAAATAAATTATGCTTTTCATTGGACAGTTTATAATGCTTCTTTAGCTTGGAAATAAAACATGCTTTCTATTGGAAGGTTTATAATGATTCATTCAAATTTAATGGTGATGAAATCCTAAAAAATGGCAACCTGTGGGGGGGGGATTCTTTTATAGTCCAAGAATAAATGTAAGAAGAATTACTGGTTGAAATACCGTATGAGATAATATAATAACAAAATATACTAAAGTACTAATAAAAATAGGAACAGCTACTAAAAAGCTGAGCTATAAATATTAATGGATTACTCCGTGAAAATTCATTTTTAATGACTGTATCACAACCTAGGTCTAAATGATATCTGGAACTGAAAACAATTGCTCTGGACCAAATATTTTTTTTTTTTTTTTTTTTTTTTTAAGGAAACTACAACAGAATGCAATAGAAAGTGCTTGACTCATTGTAGTAAAACCTTAAACCAATATGAATTATTGCTTCGTATATAACCTGATCTACATTGTATTCAGGGTATCTATTGTAAAAAGCCAGGTGATCCTTTTCCAGTACCCCAAAATATAGTTATTTCAGAAGTTGTCTTCCTTGAACATTACAACTGTAACATGGCAGAATTCATTAGAGGCAAATGAGAAAAACTAACATTTGAATAACTTGTACATTATTTATTCTTAGCCATTTTAGCATATGTTGTAATCACATTATATTTAATAAAAATGGAAATTAATAAAGTGTTTCCTAAATTTATATTCTTAACACTGCCATTAAATTTTAAATATTACTCTGGTTCTTTGGAAAAATGTTAACAAATTTAATTTTTCTTCAGGTTTTTTTTTACTGATCAAATAATAATCCCCAAAAGCAATTTTTTCATAATATTAAGTAAAGACATTCAATTAGCATTCAGTTATTACCATCACCAAAGAAAGCATTGTTATGGCTCTAGCTTTTAAACTATGTAACAGAAAAGAAGTGAAATGAACAATTTAATTAAAATGCAACAAACTGTTTAATTTCCTACAAGAAAAAGTGAAACTTCAAGAGACACAGCATTGTAAATTAGATTCCAAATAATCCTAAAATTCCTATCACAACGTCCAAGAATACAGAATGATTCCAAATGAATTCTAATTTTTGAATGTCCTGATATAACAGTGATGCAATCCATAATGTCTTTGAATGAATTCACAGAAATCCAAAAGTAATGTGTTAATCTGAAAGTCAATGAGCACTTCATTAATTCCAATGAATAATTTAAATAAATAATTCCTCTCTAATTATTTAAGATTTGAGCAACACAACTGTAAACTCAGTAGCTCCTCAGAGATTGATCTATAACTGGAATACATTATTTTGTTTATCAACTCATTATATATATATATATATATATATATATATATATATATATATATATATATATATATATATATATATATATATATATATATATATATATATATCCACTTGACCTACGATGCAATAGAATGTTCTATGTTCCAACAGGGCCTTGTGTACTAAAATATTAGTAAACACATTGTTTACAACTTACAATCATACACAAAGTCAGGTATGTAAAATTCGATTTACAACTTAGAATCATAATAGAAAATCAGATACACAACATAAATTGTATGTATATAACAGCAGCACCTAAGCTAGACAGGAGATATTTGTTTTACTCCCCCATGGTGAACTTTGGAGTAGATCACATGCTCATGTGTCAAAGTACTTTGACCTAAGCCATCATCTTAGTGGACCAGTTCATAAAAGTCAAAGTACCTTGACCTAATCCATCATCTCCCGATTTAGTGGACCAATTCATTTCAGCCAAAGTGCTTTGACCTAATGCATCATCTCCCAACGTAGTTGATAAGTTCATAGAAGCCATCCATCATTCTCCCAACTTAGTGGACCAATTCATAGAAGCCTTCGATCATCTATAAACTTAACTGACCAGTTCATAGAAGGCAAAGAAGATGATAATCTGAGGTGAAGACATATAAGCTCTTCCATTCCAAGATATTGTGTAAATTCTTCATTGCTGCAATAAAAGAACAAGACAATGTATCAGGTTTGCATTGTCAAATTATTATTAGAGAACTAGTAAGGCCTAGTATGAAGAGAAATGCTAAAAAAGTGATTCCCATGAATATCTCCATGAACCATGAAACCTATTTGAAACTAACTTCACTCTGAAAAGGTAAAAAAATGCCAAAAGATTAATCAAACATAGCAAATAGGACTCCTAACCTCTGGAATTTTTAAAACAGAATATGTTTGCATTCTAATAAATGCAAACATTTCCAGCACCATCTATATCAAAATTATGGAAAAAATGAAACTTAATGACTGCGAATGTTGTGAAAGTGATGATGATGATATGGAAGAAATAATAAACTGTTTCAAAAACATTTAGGCTGAGTTGACTACCTGACAATTCTTGAGCTCTTGTTGAGTAACCCAGTGTAGTAGACATTTAATTACAAGCTGGAATCCAAACTGCTTTCAGCACATCTGAAAATAACTTAAAAAAGTTAGTGTTATCTGTATTCACTGGAATTAAACTGAAGAAAAAAAAAATCCAGCTCAATTACTGAAAACAATGAGAGAAGATATAATGATCCTATCATGAATGTACATATACAGCAAATATTTATACACACCACATTTATAAATGTACTGCAAAAATATTCCTATATACCACCTTCTACATGAACAGCAAATAATTATATATACAGTCTTAAACATAACATGTCAACATGGACCAAAAAATGCGGACAGTACATGTATAATTGTCTTTTAATAGTGTCTCACATCATGCCAACTCAAAGACATAATTTATTCAACAGAGTTCTTAAGAGTAAAGTCTTTAATATTAAAACTAGACTCCTGATCAATCTGCAGAAAAGCTCTATTTGTCATGCCACAATGACCACATGTTTGAGGGACAAATCAAGGCATGGATTCAATTGGTCAAATGGAAATTCAAGTGCATTGCAACAGCAGTATGTGTTGTTGAGAATTAAACAAGAATATCATCTTTGTGTTTGAAAGTGCTTCACATGGGCATTAATAGGGCTTATGGTCAATTCTGAAAACTAACGGCCAATGAGTCTCAATGACATGGATATTTGGTCAAGTTATGCAATCTTGAAATAACCTTACTATGCAGAAGTCATTACTTTCTTAATACCCAAAGGATGGCCATTTGCAAAACCCAGTTTTAATTGAGCTACAATCGGCTTCAATATGGAAGAAATTCTAAAGATATTAAGAAACATGTAGATTGAGTGGACAACCTAACAAATTTGGAATTCTTGTTGATTTATTCTTTGCAGGAGACACTCCATTCCAGGCAGGAACTAAAACGGCTTTCACCATATCTGAAAAAATTATCAATAGGTCAATATTGTCTATATTCACCAGAATTAATCTGACAAACAGCTCAATTGCTATAAACAATCGACACCACGCGTATTGATCCTTTTATGAAGGCACATGTACAGCAAATATTCCTATACACCACATTATACATGACATGCCTACCAGGGCTACAAAGTATAGACAAGTCCTGTGCAGTGGTGTATTAACATCATCTCACTTTATACACAAAGACTTACAGTTTAATCAACAGGATTCTTAATAGTAAAGTCTTTAATATTCAAATTAGAATCCTGACAGTCTGCAGCAAAGCTCTATCTGCCATTATGCAATGATGAACCAAGACACAGAGGCAATGTGATTGTTATACAATGCAATAGCAATATGTGTTGCAGAAATAAACATGCATATCATGAGAACATTGTGTTTAAAAGTCTTCCACAAATTGACATAGGCATTATTAGCATACTGTCAGCTCTGGAAACTAATGACAGATGAGCACAGGCACTTGATTCATGGGGAAACCAATGATGACACACTCCAAATTAACACAAGGTAACTAACTCTCGCATGTGACAATCTGACCCCTCGATGACTCCAGTCTCATTTTTAGATACTATCAGCGCATTTAGTCACTCCTAATTTACACCTCCATAAAGAAGACATTCCACATATTTCCCACATGTAACATTTAAGTAACTTACTTATTTGAATGGCAACTTTTGCACAAAGTTTGTCCGTTGTTGCGTGCCTTGTACACCTTTACAGAATATCAACTTCAACACTTCCGGTCTACTTCGGAGTGAATGCGATTATTGGGCAGGATGCATATAAACAACGAATATCTAAAAATAAGAGCAATCAAAATTAAAATTAAGTTCAAGTTCAGTTTCTTTCAGGATCATATTTTTTCTTAACATGGAAATCGCTAAAATCCAAACGTTTATCACGACATAAAGCTTAAAATAATCTGGTTGATAACAGGGGAAATGGCAGAAATTATAATCTCAACGTGGTATGTGCCAGCTAGTATACTGAAGTTAAAATCCCACCCACCCATCCCTTGCCAATCGCTAGTGCTCTAAACAAGCTTGATGTTGAAAAACAAAACCCACAATAATCTCTTTTTTATAATATGACAGACAGGGTCCTATGTCAGAACGGGTCATGGGAGTAATCTGAAAGAATTTTGTCACTCGGTATGATTTGTTTTCCTTCAGATTATTGCTTTTTTCAGCGCCTGTATTGCCAATGGTATACTATCAATTTTGTAAAATAATTTTTTTATAAAAACAGGTTGGGGTAAAGTACTGGAAGTTACTGGAACCAAATTTCAAGTTGTCAAATAGATTCACAAATATTTCTTGCTCTGAATTATGGACCATAAAAGACGACATGAAATGTGTTATTCTGAAATAAAAAATATTGATGGAAAAGAAAACAAATCACCCTGGCTCAACAAAAAAAATCAAAACGCTAAAATCCAAACGTTTATCACGACATAAAGCTTAAAATAATCTGGTTGATAACAGGGGAAATGGCAGAAATTATAATCTCAACGTGGTATGTGCCAGCTAGTATACTGAAGTTAAAATCCCACCCACCCATTCCTTGCCAATCGCTAGTGCTCTAAACAAGCTTGATGTTAAAAAAACCCCCACAATAATCTCTTTTTTATAGTATGACAGACAGGGTCCTATGTCAAAACGGGTCATGGGAGTAATATGAGAGAATTTTGTCACTCGGTATGATTTGTTTTCCTTCAGATTATTGCTTTTTTCAGCGCCTGTATTGCCAATGGTATACTATCAATTTTGTAAAATAATTTTTTTTTATAAAAACAGGTTGGGGTAAAGTACTGGAAGTTATTGGAACCAAATTTCAAGTTGTCAAATAGATTCACAAATATTTCTTGCTCTGAATTATGGACCATAAAAGACTACATGAAATGTGTTATTCTGAAAAAAAATATTGATGGAAAAGAGAACAATTCACACTGGCTCAACAAAATCATCCCTGTAACCCACCCCAAATCGGCCCGAAAATTATATGGTCGGCCCCTAATATAATACGGAGTAACGTAGCTATTTCAACTTCCATGCATCCTTATGCTCATATGGACATTCCTAATCTGTTTAATGCAAAACCTACCAACAATATTAAACTTGCAACCCATCCAATGCTACCACGGGCACTTGATTGTTGAGTTAGCTAATGATAACACACGATTAATTGGGAGTATTATCATTGGTTTCCCCTGAATCAAGCACTTGTGATTGTTACACTTTATCATGGAACAAAATACATGTATAGGATTCTAACAATGATTAATTTAGAATTCTTTTAAGAAAAGCATGTATTTTATTTTGCTACTTCTGGACTTTGATTTTTTAAAGGAAGTCTCATTATCATGATTGAGATAAAACAGATTTCATATGGCTGTATGAAATATATCTATACATGTCTATAAACATGGCTATATCTATACATGTCTATACACATGGCTATATCTATACATATCTATAGAAATGGCAATGTCTATACATGTCTATAGACATGGCTATAGCTATACATGTCTATAGACATGGTTATGTCTATACATGTCTATACACATGGCTATATCTATACATGTCTATGCACATGGCTATATCTATACATATCTATACACATGGCTATATCTATACATGTCTAGATGACCTTAAATATACTTTGAAGCCAAATGATCCATTTTTCAATATTGTAAAATTTCATTAGTTTGGATGCTTCTTTTTCCTCGATAAATGAAATATTTACCGACTTTTGCTAAAATTACTGGCATATAAACCCAAATAAAGTATGTGTTACCTATTGTGCTTATGTTAAAATTAGGGTAGAGAAGTATGGGTTTTAAAAAAGAAACACACACACACACACACACACACACACACACACACACACACACACACATATATATATATATATATATATATATATATATATATATATATATATATATAATAATAATAATGATTATTATATATAATATACTAAGTGCTTCAAATACTGGACAAAATTGGCTAAATTAGATGCCCAAATGAATTTTGGGGTAATTTTTTTTTTCTTTCAATATTTTTGTTATTTTCTCCCATGGGAAGGAAAGTGCTAGGGTCGGCAATGAAAAACAAGGACAGCCAACCGACCAGAAACACATATTTTGTTTACTTAAGGTAAACAACTGAAATACTGGTATGCATATTTCTATCCGTACTGTGTTATTATTATGCTTTCATGCCATAATAACAATTATATATAATACATCAGATATAAATACAGACAACATGCATGATCTTTAAGACTTCTTTTCATCTCAGAGAGAGAGAGAGAGAGAGAGAGAGAGAGAGAGAGAGAGAGTTTAAGTTTATGAAATGATGTAAAATAATTGGAAACTCTCATCATCACACCTCCAGAAAGAAAAACCTAACTTGATAGTTTTGAGTAGAATATATATATGTTACAACTTTTTACTGTAGTATATCAATATATAATTTCTCTGTACATGTTTTATGTGTACTTAGATAAATAGTCTTTCAGTTCTATTTTTCAGTTCTGTCATATTCTATCCCCACACATACTTGTATCTTACATTTTATAACATTATCTCCTTCTGAGTAACCGGCCACACTTTGTAAAGGATTCTTCCATTATATTTAAGGCTGTCAGAGAATTTCATGATTGACGAGAACAGAAACACAATCCTTGATGACATTATGTTTAGATTGGCTGGAGATATTCCAGCTTCTAAAGATGTCTGCCATCCTGAGCAGCAGAGAGGGTGGACCCTACAACTTTGTAGAGACCCTATTTTTGAAAAGAATTTTTGCCTTAATAATGAAAACTTCTTTAATTAACCAGATTTTTTTCTGATTTTTTCACAATCTGGTCACTACGTGTATGTCGTCCACCCTCTCTGCTGCTTTGGTTTTTATCCAAAAATTGTATCAAGTCCGTTACAATATCTTGACCTCGGATCATGTAAATTTATTGTTACAAAACCAAAGGGAGCAGCTTGTGCTTTTGAAAAGAAATTTTTAAATTTGTTCATGTCCATGTCCCCAGAACATCAAGTATAATAAATATTTTGCAGCGTATGATTATCAACTCCGTTGAACACAACTAAAATGTTACAGTTATCCCTGATCACTTTTTGAATTTGTGTATAACGCTGTGTAACATAAATCACGTCTGTGTTTTTGTGACGGCCTCGTGAAAATATCCGAGCTGGATTTGATTGTTTGTCCAGCATAACATCATCATACACTACTAAATTATTAATGAATCCATCCAGATCATCTACGGATGGCGCTTCATCAATATCAGTAATAAAGTCTATGA